>VWYI01012820.1:17748-28968 GCA_013399455.1 Anthoscopus minutus | reverse complement strand
CACACTTGGTTTGGGGTAACATTAGAGGTAGATGTGTAAGTACAAAGATACTGACCAGTGATCACAGAAAAATTATATTACAGTGGCAGAATAGAAGTTTTGGCATCACATAGCAAAAGATTGAAATACCAGTTAGCTTCTTTGTGTATGTCCAAAAGTTATTTTGCCAATTTTACCCAAAACCAACAAGAATTTCTATACCTCAAATTTAAAACAGGACCTTTGAAGGCAATGGAAAACTGCAGCATATCGCAGGGGGTTAATGATATAAGGGAGAAGTTGTTTAAGGTTGTTTATTCTGGCCATGTCAAAGAGGATAAGAAACTATTTGTAATACCTTTCCCTACTCCTTCAAGATAATTCAATTAAAAAAAAACAAAACCAAAACCAAACAAAAAATACTCCAAAAGCAAACCCCAAAACACCTCCCATTCTTTATAACATTTTCTTAGAAATCTAAGAGTCTCTGAAGAGATGAAAGCTTTTCTGTGACACTCTCATTAGTATTATCAAGTCAAACTCAAGCAATTTTTCAGCACTCATTCTTAGCTTTGAATTACAACTACTCCTGCTTCTTTTGTGAAAAAATCTGGTGCATTTGAGAGTGTGTCCTTTGCTCTAAGTTTCTTGGCCAAAAATTGATATCCACTCCATAGTACTAAAAATGCACTTACCAACAAGAAATACACTCTCCTCATTGTAAGAATTTCTCATGGCAATCTTTATTGCAACTTTATCCAAATTTTTAAGGCCTAACATTACATTTCTTTTTTGCACTTGGCTGTGTCTTGTAAACAGTTAATATAATCAATGTTACACAACAAAATTATTGAGTGGCAAGGCGCAGAGTTCCCTGGCACATGTTCTTGGATGTCAAAACACTTTGATGAAATGCTCACAAGAGACATTAAAGCTTACCTGGAATATGAGGTAGGTGACATTAATTTGTCAGGGCCCTGTGCTATCCTGTACAAGTTTCTTGAATCATTTCATGACACCATGAAAAATGAATTTAAAATACTCTTGTCCTAGGAAAAAAAAATTAGCACTTGATTCAAGGAACAGAGATACAGAATTAAAAAAATATTCTGTGTGGTTTTTTGCACTGGTGTTATCAGAATCATAACATGCTTATGAAAATAAGAAATTCCCTTTTTTTTAAAGAGCAGTATTTTTATTTGACATTGTCAACTTCTGTCTGTACAATGACATGTGGATATGTATCAGCTCAGAGGATATTTTTCCAGTTACACAGTGTTCTGAATAAGTTATTCATGAATGGATGAGCAAGCTTCATTATCTTCCCATGTGATTGAGAAAACAACTTCAATAACTTACATTTTCCTTTAACTTTGTATTCCAAACCTTGTCAGACTAACCAGAGATTTGAATGAACTTTCTGTCTGTGGTAAACCCTAAACCAAATCTGACATGACTTAAACATGTTTAGTGAACAAACACTTACTTGAGGAAATGAACAAAAAGAAGAAAGAGATCATGCTGCATGTTCTATGAGAAAATCCTGAGGCACTGGGATAATGTAATTTCTTTTTTCCCTTTTCTATTTAGTAGTGTTGGCATTTGCTGAATTGCTTAAGAAATGCATTTCAAAGGATGAGGAAATTAAAGGCATATGAATGGCTAATAGGTGACTAGAAGGTAGCAAAACCAGAGGATACTAGAAACCTGACTTAGAGTCCCAAGGATGGGCATCCATACTCAGACTCCCTCTGTTTCCACTCAAAAATGCTGCTGTCAGGATGGAATAACAAACTAACTTCATTCTCCAATAAAAGCTTACATAGCCAGCAGGTGAGTTTCATAGTACTACTTTGAGCAATGTTTCTGGTCTTTTTTTCTGTCCCCTAGTGATGGAAAATAAATTTTTGGTGGAAGCCCTTCTATTTTATTTCAGGAAAGGGAATTATGTTCCTTGGCACAGACAAGTCTACAGATCACTTTGAACTACAAGTATATGTTCCTTTTTTTTTTTCCCCTCTCTCTGTGTTCATTATTTTACAGTTAATGAGTCTTGATTTTAACAGGCCTAAATAGAATAAAACTTCACCTTTCAAAAACTGTTTCCCCCATCTCTTCCCCTGCACAGGAAGCTTATTATGTGGCTTAATCAGAAACATATTTCTGGAATGGGAATGAACAAGACATAATTCTAGCCAGCTGAGGAACAGAGACAGATTTCTTTGGAAACCTACTATCTGAAGAAACAACAAAACTTTGGGTATGAATTATTCAAGACCATAGTCAAACTATTCAGAAACCCTGATAAGGGGCTTGAAGCAAACAAGCCTGAAATTTGTTTAGTGAATTTCTCCAGCTTGAGTCTCTTGAGGCTTGATGAGTTTCCCACATGGGAGTAAAAGAGATGCATATTTTTGTGATCTTGGGAATGAGATGAGAGGCTATATTATCCTTAATGATGTGCCAGCATTTTCACCAATAATTTGTATCTACAGGGATGGTTGTGTCACAGTTACATTCTACATGGTTGCATCTTCCATGAAAACTAAATTTGATTGATACACTGTCTATACTTCGAGTCAAGCATATAAAAGAGTAATGCCTGGACATCCTTTCTGGTGAGAAAAATACTCTTGTGGGGATGTGTGTGTGCACATGTTCCCATGTATCAGATTTTTCAGTGCAAATTCTGAGTATTTAATGAAAGCAAATCGTTTCTGTGCAAAATATTTTTTTAAAAGTATACTTTTTAATGGTAAAGAAATGAGCAAATACCTCATTATAAAAATTAAACTATTAGATTTATAACTAATCCATGAAACTGAAAACCTTTCAGAGTTCTGGGCAGAGCAGCTGATCTCATTTTCCACACAGAACTGCATGAAAGCATATATCTTTGCATGATCTAGGTTAGATGAACAGCTATAACTCAGTTAAAAATCCATCACGTGCACTAATATGTAGTAATAATTGTTTCACATTTTATGAAAATATAATATAAAAATGTATTATCACAGGTTAGAAACTCAGTATCAGTCATTTGTACAGTAACTATGTCAACATGCCAGAAAGAGGAACAATTAAAACCATATTTGATTTAGTTACTACCTAAACTTTAAACAGTCCTAAAGTCATGTCAAGATTATCACAATTCCCCCTGGAATAAGTAACTCAGCCTTCATCTCAAAATGAGTAACTTTGCTGCATGCAAAGATATTGTCCATCTGCAATGATATTGCCAATTCACAAATTATTTGCTAACAAATCTTTTAACCTTTCCAACAGTTCTTATTTTTTGGTTGTTTGTTTTTGGTTGGTTGGTTGGTTAGGTTTTTTTCATTTTTACAGATATTACAAGTCTCTACTTCTATTAGCCTGAGTTTATGGGGCCAATAGCAAGAGAGAATCATCGGTACACAAAACTGGAACTTGAAAACTTAAAATGAGACTGAGACCTGTCTGATCCGAAGATAAATGAGTTTAAGCCAATTTAAATCACTTCAGGCAAAGAAAGTAAAAGCAATATTGCCTCAAGATCTAACACGGAGTTTCTTTTTTTTTCTGTCTTGCTAGGATACAAGGATACAATTATTGCTAAAAAAAACTATTTCAGAATGTTAACATCCAAATAATTTTGGGTCATGATAAGCTCAGAAATGGCTGAAAAAGGCAATTTTGGCCATAGTTCTCTGAATGCACTCAACGTCTTTGCCCTTTGAGGGGTCATAGTTGCATTGGTAGAACTCCTGCCTTAACCTCATGGTACTGCTTATATATGTTCATATTTGGTTTGATCTCAGATCTTCTCTTGAGCTTTTCATGTGTATGCTAACATTTAGATACCCTGTTAATATGCTTTTAGATAATAAATATGCTATTTATTAAGTGTCAACCACTTATAAATGTGGATTTTTAGATATGGATGAACCTAATCTAAACCTTGATGACATATAGTGACTTCTTCAAGAAACAAGGCTGTAATACAGAGAGATTTTGATATTTTCTGTTGTCTATGCCAAATCAGCTGCTGTTGACAATAATTCCTGGGTGACTTGAAAGTCACTCTCCTTCGGAAGGTCATTATGATGTGACCTCTGTCTCTTCTTGTGGAGACCCGGGGAAGCATCCCCTGGATTAGGGGAACAGAGAAGTTTTCCCCCAAAAGGCTGTTGGGATTCCATTGGCTCCTTCCCCTTCCTGTGTCCCTGGGCCATTCCCTCCATATTCCCTGACTGGCCCCTGGTCTGGGTGCTGTGGGCAGATGAGGATCACCCCTGGCCCGTGCAGGAGGAGGAAGCTGGACCTGGGGCATGTGGGTGCCCGAGAACTCTGAACATCTCTCCACACAACTGAATTAAACATCTGTGGATATTACACAAAGGCCCCTGTTACTTTTTTACCCTGGACTTTACTAGCAATTATTCAGGCTACATCTTCTGAAATTTAAACATATTCTTCCAAGACACTCAGGCACTGGGAAAAGTATTCTATGCCTACTAATTTTACAGTTTCATGGAAATGATAATTATATAGTGAAAAATTAATTACAACAACTACGCTTTCATGTTTTAAAAAAATACTGTATTAAGACTCTTACTGGAAAATAGCACAGAATTTCATTAAAATATTTTGGCTTTGAATTAAAGGAGAGGATCTACAGTGTTCTAACTTTTGGCATTTAAAATACATGTGAACATTCACCAGCTGCTAATACATATAGTGGGATTTACATTTGAATACTTCATTGTGTCAAAGTTGCAACTGTTGTACAGAGAGCACAGCAAAAAAATTTCTCAGTTTCACAATTCACAAACTAATTTTCATTTGTAAAACCAATATTATAAACATTGACTGGGCTGATGTTCCTGTGTTCTAGGCTGACTTTATGATGGTTGGATCTCCAGTCATCTATTCTGTTTATGCTAGATATTAAGTTCAGCACTTTTAAGACCAATTCCAAGAGTGAAGGTGGGGGGAGAAGAAGTACACAGTTTGTTTGCAGAAACTCCACTTGCTCCCCTGCATTTCTTCTCATGGACAGTGTTGTCCATAGCACGGACAGAGGGAGAGAGCTCTCCTTTGCTTTTAGTTAGTTGTTTTTTTGGTTTTTTTTAGTTATCTGAGGCCAGAAGTTTTTTTGGAACTGTTCAACTATTGTTCCGTTTGGGAGCACCAGGACTATTGTCCAGGGGCTCTAAGCTGCACTGTGGCCAGAATATATGACTCAAGTCTCAGAGAGAGAGAGGCCTGAGCCCCAGAGAAACTAAGAGAAACCTGAAGCTAGACCCACAAAAAGGACTTTCTCTCCAATCTACAGAAAGATTTTCTGAATCTGCCATCTCTTCAGAACAATGAGAGGTTCCATTGTTTAATATTATTCTTTTTTCCATGTTTGTGAGTAGTTTGCTTGTTAAATAAACTGGTTTTTCCACTTTTCTCCAAGGAAATATTTTCTGAACAAATAGGAAGGTAGGACCACTTGAATTTTCTTTCTTGAGGGAACTTATTCAGAAGTTTCCTCACAAATTTGCCCTAAACCAGGACGCACTGTTAGTTAAAAACTTTTGCTTTCCTTTTTCCCAAGGGTGGATCACATCAACAAATAAAAAAATAGCTTGCTTATCTACAGGAAAATTTTGCTATGAAACATGTTATGAAATGGCTTATCTTCTGTCTTTATAGCTTTAGATTTTCAAAGCTAGAAACGTAATGAATTACCCAAGCAGGTTTAAGTTTCTTTTCCCTTTCATGGGGTTGTTTTGGTGCTCTGGTGGTTTTTTTTGTTACATTTCTTTCCTTTTTTGTTTTCTGAAGATAAGGAGATGACATTTTCTGCTTATTTGCTATTCTGATTTTGAAACTCTAATAGTCATGATAGTTTCATAGCCTCTGGAAAATGTTTGTAGTTTTTTCTATGAAATTTATGTTAGAATAGATTTAGCCTGAGGAAAATTTTGAATACTGTAGCTAGTTTAAGTACCTTAGGAACAGCTCTTTTATGGGATGTGTGCAAGACAGGTATAGAGTTAGAGAAATGAGTCATGGATCTTTGGGTGGGGAAGTTCATACTGTGAAAGATATCTGCATTGAAAAATAAGCTGGAAATGCAGAGGAAGAAATTCTGTATGTAGGAGAAATACAATTGAAAAAACAAACCTCAAGAACCCAATTTAGCAAAGATTCATTTTAAAAACAAAATCTTGAGAAACCATAGACTGAGAGGACAAAGTATGTTGAAATCCTATTTGCCCCCTTTTTGCTCATGTTCTCATCACAGCTTTTGTAATAACCTGCCTCAGACTATGAAAACTCAAGTTCAAAATAACCTTTCCAATTTATACCATACAAGGCCCCACTGTTATAAAGCATAGTGTATTCACTGTGGCCATATACAAGAAGACTAAATTTTGAGGGCATTCTGTCAAATCTTGAATGAAACTATGCCATGTCACAATACATTTAAGAAGTATTTTTACTTACATCACAGGCTAGAAGAATCACAGAATCATAGAATGCTAAAAGTTAGAATGAACTTTAAGTATGTCTCCCAATAGACCAGATTACTCAAAGCCCCATCCAATCTGGCCTTGAACACTTCCAGGCATAGAACAACCACAGTCTTTCTGGGAAACCTGTTCCAGTATGTAGCCGCCTTCACAATAACAAATTTCTTCCTAATATCCAGCCAAATTTCCCCTTTCCCTTTGTACCCATTATTTTATGTGAGGATAGAACTGAGTTGGGGCTGATAATGACCCAGCCTGAGGCATTAACTACAGACCATGGGAATTGAGCCTGCAGGCAGGATGTTAGCAAGCCTGTTCATATAAGGTTATGCTTCTGGAATGTTCTCAGTTCTCTCCCCTGATTGGTTGTAATTTGCTACATTATTTGTCTTATTCCTAATCCTGGTTTTTAATTGGAACCCTGCCTTTGGACCTACCCTCAGATCTTCCATATGTATACTGTTGTATCCACTCTCTTTTCACCTTTTGTGGGTGACCCTATACTGTGCGTTTGCCTTTTGCTGTTATTTTGCCATTAAAGCAGTTCTACTTTTCAGGTCACCCAATCATCCCCGACCCATTTATTTGCCACACCATTCCTGCCTGGCCCAGGTCTGAGGTCACTAAAACCAAAACATGACAATTTTACACTCTCCTGAATAGATCTGTGAAAAGGCAAAAGTCTGATCTTGTGAAGTCCAGTGCTTGCTGTGTGCCCTCCTCAGTGCCCTGGGGATCTCTAACCCCATTATCTTATGGTCACAGCAGCAAAGGCTACCTTGGAGCACTACGTTCCCCACCTGCTCCTCCGTGGTGGTGAGCACAAGAGAATGATAAGCAGAATTTTACAAGAGAATTATGAACACAATAATAATGATATTAAAGCTTGACATTCTTAACAATGGATTTCTGCTTGTTTAATTTTTCTGTTGTACTGAATAATCTCTTATTGTAACTGCTCAAGAATTGTATGCTCCAGAGCTGCCTTGGTTATGAACATCTCCACATACATCTGCCAATGCAAGCAAAGTCTTACTTTGGACTTACATAATTTGGACTTACTTAAACAAGGCTTACTACAGACTGAACAAGGATGTCAGGCAGCAGGAAAATCTGCCATCAACTTTCCCCTATATATTATCCTTTAAGCTATTTTAAATGGCATCCCCCATGTTTTCTAATTAGAGCCCAGGCAGGCTGAATTTTTTCATGTTCAGCTGAAATTCAACCTTTCTGTATTGCATCAAGTGATGGTTTGTGCATCCTCTTTCCAAACTGGAGGCAGCCATAGGCCTTAGTGATTTACCTTCCTGTTTTTTACCTAATCTGCATCAGTTGCTGAGCAGTGAGTCCCAAGGACTTTGCTGAGTAATACAGTAAAAGGAAAGGTTACTGTTTATGGTTTATGCTTTCCACAGCTGAAATACAACATGAGCTACAACCAAGTGAGTTTTACTATCTTCATTTTAATTATGTGCAATTAAATGTTTTATCAGAATTCCCTGCAGTATTTCTTCAATTTCTGAATCTCCCCAGTTAGTGTGATGGCTGTACTGACTTTCTGGAGAGCAAAACTATAGAATAGAGAACCTAAGCAAAAGAACAGATAAATAAAGAAGAATAATCTGAGATATAACCTTTCCTGATGCATATAAAAAAATAGGAATAATTTTTTAAAAATATTACAAATTTATTTAAATATTACTTTTTTTAGTGGAGAAATTATCAGTGTAGTCATCAGTGATAATCTCTGTACTCCATGTTGTTCCACTGAGTGTAGAAATATTGCAGCAAATAATGAAGGAAAGTTGATATATTGATAAGTTTTTGTTTGAAGTTGCACCTCAAGCTATCCTGACCCAATATAAGACTGAACTGAAGGAATTCCCTAAAATAAGAATTTAATGTTAGTTTTACTAGGATCTCTGGAACTGACCAGAAAGTCATCACTTACTTCATGTCAACAGAATGAGATTACAGGAGAGATGCAAAATATGAACTAACCTATAGGAAATATCTGTAATCTCGATGAAAAATAAGGCATCAGGTTTAAGCAAATGCTGTTCCTGTGACACAACAAGAACAAAGCATCCTCAACGTGTGGCACTTGCCCCTCTGTCCTTGACTGTGTAGAGAGAGAGAACTGTTGCCTTTTTACCAAGGCACTTTACCTGGGCTCTCTATGCCCCAAATCAGCACACCAAAACTTTACTTTCTGTCTAAGGAATAAAGCACAAGCAGGGTGCTATGTCAGTGCGTTTAACACATGTGAACATTTACCAGCTGCTAAACAGAGCTCCAAGGAAGTTTATGTAAATCTGTGCCCAGGGTACTATAATTTAGCCTAAATTCTGAGCTTTCTTTACATGCTGAACCTGGTGGCATTTGGGAAAAATGCAGTGTAATATTCATCCACTGTGTATTGATAGAAACTGATAGGCATGCATAGTCTTGACAGCAAGCTCTGAATAACTGAAAGTTGTGTACAAAAAAGTTGGATCCTTGCCATAGATTGAATAGATACTGTGTATAGATTGATATATACAGATTTTCTTTTTGAGGAACAAAAAAGAACAACAAAAAGGTGGCTTTCCCAAGAGCCATATGTGGGATAAATTGGTGACAGAAGCCAGCTTAAAGTAAAAAAATTAAACCCCAACACACAACTTTGAAAGTTCCCATGTTTGTGCATGCCAAATCCTGACATCTTTCCCTTGAAAGGTTGATTCATTTTATAATACATCTCTTCACAATGTGTCTGCAGTTTTAGGAATACTGATGAGGTGTCTGAGAGTTAAAACAAAAGCAGTGGGCCTGCAAATATTTTTCAGATTATTTTTACTTGTGAGAGGGATGGATAGGATAATGCTATTGAAAACAAACAACAAGTAATCAGGTATAGAAACAAACTGCAATTTTGATTTTATAAAGACAAATTCTGACCTCTGTGAAATCAATAAATGAGAAAACTTTCTGCTTTTGAAACACTGGCTTGCTCTCAGTGGAACCTACAAAGTACAGTGGAACCTACAAAGAGAGGGGATAGACCTTCCGTGGCAGTGCTGAGCAATAACTCAGCAAATATTTGATCCTGTTCGGCCATCTTCTTTTGAAGAGTGATAAGCAAGGCACTCTACCCTCAAACTTGAAGGCTTCTTGTCTTCCAAAATGTCCAGAAACTGCTTTATCTCACTCCAGTTCTGTATGTCTACTTGATGCCAAGATTTTTCTCACTTTTCATATATTTATGTTTGATTTGTTAGAGACACTTTACTCCCACTACAAACCACTGCAAAGTCACATTGAGTTGAAGTAGAACACTAACATCTCCCTGTATTCTTTCATGTAGCTGCTGGTGTAAGGGCACAAGCCAGCTGGGAGATGAAAAATGTCACATGGTACTCTTGGCAGTGTATCCTTACAGGAAATGTGCCAAGTCAGCTTCCGTGCCAACTGATGCCCCCATAGGTGAAATAAAAAGGAAGGGTGACAAGGGTGTAGGGTACAAATATCGGGGACTTATATGCTGGTTTTGTGTGTTTATGCTCTGCGTGCAGGGTTGTTCTCTCCCTGCATCCATTGCATTTTCCATCTCTTTTATTCCAAGAGGAGATGGAGCAGCAAGTGACAGAGCAAACATGCCATATTTGTGTTTGTATTTGTGGCACAGTGAACATGCACATTGAAACAACACCCTGAAAGCTCCCTGGGAACTTTGTGTTTGCTGAGGAATGCTGCAACTCTGATCTGTGAAGGGGAAGGAATATGACCTGCAGTGACTGGTCTGCAAACCATCTGTGGGACATTCCCTCATGGTCCTCAAGGAGCTAATTGATTGCATGACATTACTTGCCTTTGTTTCTTACTGGGGGAAAGAAAAGGAATGGGAACAATAAATGATGTAAGGCATAAAAGTGGACAGACGTCCAAAAAACATAAACACATGCAGCACTGAAACATTGGTAAATATCCTCATTAAATGTATTGCAATGTATTTTTATGCACTTTGGATTTGACCCATTATATTAATAATAGAGAGTGTGATAAGTTTATTTCCCAGATATGGGATTGCTGCAACTGCTCTGAGTCATCACTCCACTGTTACTGTTCGCAAGTGTTTTAAATAGTGACTTCAGCTTTGAGGAGCACAAGAATATGTCTCATGGGTTAACACCAGCAACAGGCCTGCAGCTTGCCTGCAGCAACAGCCATGTTCCCCTAGGGAAGTTGTGATTTTGGGAGGGACTCTCTCTAGAAAGATCTCCTGGGTTAGAAATAGTCTGGATTACTTCTATTAAGGATTTTGTCTCCTAGGTATAGCTGAGATGAAGTGTTGGTCATACCTAAGCAACATCCATCAATAAGTTTGGGCTATGTGATGCACAGTTTTAATTTAATTGTACTTTAATTGAGTTTGTATTTGTAATTACAGCTCTAAATCTTAACAGACATATTTTTGGTAACAAACCCATTTTATTTTCTGAAGAAAGTTTTCTAAGATATGCAAAAATAAGTACCTTTATTAATTTGTAAATGAAGGATATATAATGAAATATAGTTTTTCTATATCGTTGTGTCTCAGTTTGTAAGACAGGTATCTGTCAAGGAAGGCAGGAACCTCCCTTGAAATGAAGAAAAAGAAAAATGTAAGCGCCCATGTTTTCCCTCAGAATTATTATATTTTGAAAACACGGGGCTCTCAGGCAGAGATATGGGAATAGGAATAACAGTTCTT
>VWYI01012820.1:0-17513 GCA_013399455.1 Anthoscopus minutus | reverse complement strand
AAGAAGAAGAAGAAGAAGAAGAAGAAGAAGAAGACGCTGCTGATGGCAAAAACCTCCTCTCCCAGCAGAAACAGCTCCGAGAGTGTCTGTCCCGCTCTCCTGCCAAAGGACCCAACAAGCCCCGCTCCTCTCCCCCGCTGCCCCCCGGACCCAGCCGATTCTTTGTCATTTTAAGCACCTAAGAAGTACCAACCATCAAGTCTTCTCTCAGCTAAATGGGGAAAAATTCCACTAGCTGTGAAAGAACAAAATTAATAGAACACCTAACCCCCAACACATTGTTGTTATTATTATTTGCTCAATAATATATAGTGAGATGTAATGTAATCTCCAAAGCTGCTACAGAACTTTCTTTTATATATTTTGTTTGTATTCAATTAGATATGTATGACAGCTGAAGGATTTGTAAGCAAAGTATTTCTTTAAAACTAAATCCCTATTTTAATTCAAGTTTGAAAGAAATAAAAACTAAGTCAAGACTCAGATGACTATTTTAATTTTCCTATTGTTTTTAATTAAACCTGTGTAATCTTTTCTAGTTTTCCAAAGCTGAAGAGGTTAGTATTTTGTGACTTAAGACTCTTTATGAAGAGTCTATACTGTTTCTAAAAAAGGTCCAGGATTTACCAAGCTTTGGAGCATAAAGTGCTTTTTGAAATGTCTGAAATTGTGTTTGAACTACATGGCATGTTGAATACACAAAAGGGATTGTTAATTACTGTCCTCATTAGAAGTAAGTTGTTATTTTAAAAATAACATCATGTTACCAAGCTGAAACCTTGGCCTCAGTGACACATACGAGAAAGGGAATTTGTACTGGAACCCCAAACTACAGTGTTATGAGTTGTGCTAAGATCTTTAAGTATATGGAAATAAAAGTTTAAAGATGAACTTAACCAAACTGAACCAGATTTAAGCATCTCTGACAGGTCAAGGTCTCACTGTTTTCTATCATTGTGATTTAAGAAGAAACACTGCTGAAACTGATTGTGATGAACTTTGGAATGCAGAATGTTCTGACAGCAAAGTAGCTTTCTTAAAAATGGCTCATGTTTGTATTATGTCACCTCAGAAATTTAAATGCTGCTTTGATCATTCCTCATAACGTGAATGAAAAGCTGGAAAAGGTTTTTCCCTAAAAAATACAGTAATTTATTTACCAAAGATTTATCCTTGGAAGTTATACTATTTTAAGATATTGTAGATGTGGTACCAATTGCTTTTTTGTTGGAAGAATTAAGTAATAGATATTAAAATATGATGTGATGGGAGGAGGTTATTTTTTAAAGTCTTTTTTCACTCAGTCTTCTGATTTGCTGTTTCTTTGCTTTGGATTATGAACTTGTTGTTCCTGTATAGATTGATAAGTAACTCTCCTGATGCTTTTTTTTGGTTAAAAAAAAATTTACTGAATCGGTTCAGTTTGTCACTGTCCTATTTTCCCAGTTCCAGCATCTACAGGTGTCAAATCCAAATCCACTGTTATAAATGACTATGCAAAACTTGAGTCAAGGAGGAGTAGAGTTACTTCTGAAACACCAAACTTAATGGAAGAACTGAGAAAGCTTTTCTGAAAAAGCATCCTAAGAAATTTAGTGATGAATGAACCTCGTGCGAGAATCTAACATTAATAAAAAAGTGTAGGGGGGAAGGAACAAGTTTAAATTAGCTATGTTGGAGAAAACCATACTTGCAGAAGTGCAATTAAACCCACTGGTAGGAGAAGTAGTGAACAACTGGGGCTGGTAGAGAGTAGCCACTACACTTCTTTTCCTAGACAAGAACCAGAACCTCACCAAGAACCATGAAACAAGTCCTTTGTTACTTGTTACTGTAAGCAGCCTTCCTCCAGTGACATTCTCACCCCTGTTGGGTGCTTGCAGTGGGAACCAAGTGCCTTTGATCCCACCAACCCATGTGCTGGCCTCACACCACAGCTCTGGTTCTATGTATTCCCTGCTTTCCTACACCACCCACCAGGGCTAGGATTCCTCCCACTTCCATGCAACTGGGAGGAATGCTGATACTTTTAGCCTTTCATGGTGGTGCAGCACTCACCTACAGTCACATAATTACCTTACTCCTTCCCCACCTGATTTTCTTTTCTTTCTTATTATCATTCAGCTCTTATAAGATGATAATTAAATAATCTTTCTTGCAATCCAAATGTCCAGTGAAACAGTAGCCAGCCATAGCTGACAGAAATTGGCAAAGGGATATCTTTCCTACCTGGGGTCGCTGAAGAAAAGCTTGGATTAATGAGAACAGTCTTATCTATCAAACTGACATCATTTCAGTTTGTAAAACCCTAGAAATACTTTATTTCTGCTGATGTTCATAAATAGTTGATCAGGCATGAAGCACAGCAGAGAATTAAGTTTTCTGATCTGCAGAGACTGGAACAAAGGGTAAAAATCCCATCAACATAGCTTATGTTATTACAGCTGGGGAAACCCCTAATAAGCATTTCTTAATGCTTGTAGATCCTAGATGTTTGGGATGACATTTTATTTTTAGTGATGGCTTGTGACTCTTCATTCCTAGAGCAATAATGTTGGATGTGGATATGATAAGAAATTCATATGGACCTCTCGCCCTTTGTAAAAAAAAGACAAACCACACAACCATTTGCATATCTAGATCAATTTTTCTTGCCTGTATTAAAACACTTGGGAAGTAAATCATGCCTTCTAGATATTTTCGCATTGGGGTTCTCAGCTCTGCTCAGTTCTTGGTATGTGAAATAAAATATCCACACAATGTAATAATAATTCCACATTGCTCTTTTTCCCCTTGGCATGCCTTACAATTAGAGTCAAATTTAACATTCTGTGTCTATAAAGTTGTTGATGTCAACTGAGATTGATCTTTTTCAAGTACAGGTTTCTCTGCTTCTTGTTCCACTCTACATAAAACTCCAAACCACATGCATCTCTTAAGCAAGATCCTTGAATTATAAATATTTAGTATTAAAATACTAAAAGGAGTGTAGATGAATCTTTCTGATGGAAAAGATTATTTTTTGTATCAGCTTTAATATTGTACATATCTTGATTATGTGCCTGTAGCCATAGGTCCATTCCTAAGCATTATGGATTATAATTATTGTGGCACCTTTTTTTGGATATAGTTTTTTTTGTGTACATAGGGTGTATTTCTCCTTGGAATTGTGCTGGAGTGTCACAAAAATCTCCAAGATGAGCTACATGAAAAAAGAGATGTATTTGAGGTATGCTTAGTTCTTATGGAAAAGATTCCAAATTCTTTTTGCTGTGTCTCTCTTTATAGCAGTGGGAGCACTGGTTTAGAACACTGTCTGTACACAAACAGACACAAACTTGGGGCAGCTCCTAGCAAAACATCCAAGAGAGATTCAGATTTCATACTTTGAAATCTATATCTCAGATTCACTGAGAAATCAAGATAAAAAGTATTACAAGGACGATTTTACAAGGACAGAATTATTAATCTATGCAGGTCTTTCCCTGTTAACACTCTTCTTGCACACTTGCCAAAGAGGGAATTGAACAGCAACTGGCAGGCTCCTCTGTTTGCTGCCTGTGGTACTGGTAGCCAGCTTTTCCTTGTGTTTTGGTCTTCCTGTGCAGCCAGTGGAGGAAGCACTTTAAACTTGAACTAATTCTGCTGAAGATTACGCCTGCTTCTCTGTGACAGCTTACAAGATACAAGATTCCCTGATTGTTCAGTGAGGGAGAGGAGTGGAAAATAACTCTGTCCGTCAGCCTCACTGGAACCATCTAAGAAACCTTGCAGATTGCTTCCCCTCTGTGCTTCTCTTACAGGGTTTCCCATGGGAAAAGGAAAATCTAGACCAAAATCCATGGATAACTTTTTTCCATTAACTTTGCTGGTTTTTATTATCTGGTAATTGATAATAAATACCTAATAAAAGTTTTTCCACATTCTTTCATGATTTCTTTGCCAAAGCAGAAAAGAGCAGAAAACTGAATAGTGGAGAGATAGGACGTTGCAAGGGGATTTTGATAAAAATATAAACAAAGACTTCTTCCATATAAGGATAAGAAGATTAAATTTCTTTAAAAGCTGGGGAAAGGCTTACTTGCTTTAAATAACTATAGAAATTTCCTTTGTGGCGCAGCATTCCAGAGTGAGGCCACATAATCTCTTGGCGCATGTAAATTGCTGTGTGAATTATGTTCCAATTATGAATTTAGAACTTAACTGTGACTGACTCTAAGGGGAGGACAAACACTCACTTCACACAACTATGGAAGAATTACCAGGACCTTTAACACTGCAACTCGACATGAGTATTGGCAATGTCAAATACTTGGATTGTTCTCAAAAGAAAATGAAGGAGAAGTGGAGTTTATTCTGCCTTTCCATGTGTCAGCCCATGTGCATAGAAATGTGATGATTCCAAAGAGTAGTACCCCAAAAAGCACTTCTGATTTTCTCCTGCTGGTCCTTCCTTAACATGATTGGAGTCTCAGGGGTATGTGCCTAGTTGATTAAGCTGATGGCTGCTGCGTCTCTTTTTCCCGCAGGACACTGTGCACATATCCCACATCCTTCCAAAGGCTAAGCCTGGAGGGATGATTTATTACTGAGCAATTAGCAATTCATTAAAGTAATATTGTAATAGCTGAGATAAATATTTTGATAGTCACTTCATTTTACATTTCTCACTTTCCTTTCTCATATGAGTGGTCAGAAGGTTTGATCAGCTCTTGTTTCTTTTGTTTAGTATATGTAAACAATTAATGTGGTTTTGGTGTGATACAGCTTTCAGCAGTGTGGAGTTAATCTATGAAATTACAGCAGGTGCTGCAGCTTCTGAACAGGCAGTTTCTAATAAAACTTCAGAAAAGAACTAAATTTAGAACCTAGTACTTTAAATTCAGCAGAAAATAGTTTTGAAGAAAATACCTCATTCAGATGCATATCAAAAGCACATCTGTGTTTTATTATACTTTGAAAATAATCATTCAATGCTGATGATGGGAAGAAATCTACTGTCTCTTCCTGTTTAGAAGCAACATGTTCTAAATCAGCTGCTGCATCCTCTATGCAGATCTACAAAACTTGGAAACTGAAAAAATTGGAAAAATTGGACATGGACAGAGAAATCAGTAAGATTATTGGCTAGAGCTGAAAAATGTAAAGTCTTACTCAATATCTGACCTAAAATAAAACCAATAAAAAATTAAATTACTGTAGCTCACTAAATCTCTATTACAGTGAGATTTATGGCCTTACTATTTATGACAGTTAATTTTCTCATTTTAATATCTAAAATTAGTATCTGTTATATCATTAAGGCTAATTTAACCCCTCTCTCATTCCACTTGTGCAGTGGCTGACAGGAAGATTTTTATATTCATTTTTAGTGTCCATTACAAGATCCATTTGGACACCTATAGGTGTGCTTCTGGACATTTTTGTAAGACTTACTTTAAGTGGGTTTTACTATGTGCATGTTGTAGGAGTGGATGTATTGTGATTTCACATAATTTAAGCTATAAAGAGGGGGAAAATGTGTATCATTAAGACTGCAACCACTCTGTAACATTTACTCCTTCTCCCTGCAAATGGGAAATAATCCTTTTCATTAATTGTAGCTCATACAGTTTCAGTGCACTCAATCATCTTAGCTGAATTCTGACTGTAAACTCCTGATATCAATTGGATGGAATGCAATTCTAGATTTCTTTATCTATGCCAAATATTTGCCCCAAGTATAATTTGTCCCTAGAGTTTTTCTGTGTTTCTGACTGCATACCATAAGCAATTTTACTGGATATTTATGAGACCTGTCCTGCTGAGTCAATCAAAGTTCTGCTTTGTCTTCAATGGAAGAAGGAACTAGTCCAAAATGAAAAAGTTTTCCCTGTTTGGAGACTTTTTCAGGATTACATTATCATTTTGTTCAGCTGAGCTCTGGCATACGCAGGTCACTTCAGGATATCGTCATGCTTGGGACCAGATGGAAAATGTATTTTGCAATCAACAAAAAGATTCCATTGTTGACATTTCAAATTTTTTTCTACAACTGTAACTGATTTTCTTTCTACAAAATTAAATAGTGTCCAGAAATTATTACGAATACTGTGCAATGAGATTACTTTTGTGACTCAGAGGCTATGCAGTGTCATAGAAATTCACTTTATTTTGGTATGTTTAGATTCAGCTTGAGCAGAATCTATTGCTTGACTAGCTTAGTCTTGATACATTAGATTTGATACATTATTTGACTTCCATGTGGAATAACTTTATGGTTGTTCAGTCCACTAATCTATCTGAAAACCTAATCATATCCTGGTAATTGGATTTCTATCACAAGCTCTTCCATTCTTCACAAAATAATTAAGTTATGTAACAAGAGGCTCTTATCCATGCAGGCAAAGAATAGAGGAGCAAAGGTGGGTGGGGGAGCTCCCCAGTTTTTGGCAGATGGGTGAACACCTTGATCTGCCTCTTCCTGAGGCTGTGCCAGGAGGGTGGTTGGCCCCACAGTCTTGGGGCATGGCCCATCCCAGTACTCCAAAGGAAAGGTCTAGACTACTTTTGGGTGCTGCCACAAAAGGGTGGTGAATGGGATGCAAGAGAAAACATCAAAGAGAGATCATGAGACACAGGTGTCTGGTGCCAGCATCTCGAGCAGCTGATGGGCTCTATGCCAACGCCCTTCCCAAAGCTATAGGAGTTCCAATCTATACTTATGGAAAGAAAAATCCTTCACAAGTCTAAGGAAAATAGCTGATTGCTTTGCTGGACATCTCACCATATACTTGAATGAGCATTAGGCTAAGAAACATGGGCCTAGGTAATAGAATTGATTCACTAATTTATTAAAAATAAGTGTGGGGAGAGAATAGAGGGAATTACAAACTTACACAGTGTTTTAAGATTTGCATATGGGAATCTTCCTGGATTGGCAGCATCTAAATCTTGAAAAACACACAGGGATTCTTGTAAAGAGACATATTTCAGAAATCTTCCAGAAATGGGCAAAACAGTTGTTTTAACTCTGCTATGTTTTTTTTCTGACTGAGGTAGGAAAGTACCAGTCTTTAGTAT
Organism: Anthoscopus minutus; assembly: GCA_013399455.1. Taxonomy (NCBI): domain Eukaryota; kingdom Metazoa; phylum Chordata; class Aves; order Passeriformes; family Paridae; genus Anthoscopus; species Anthoscopus minutus. Next base: position 10,451 of record VWYI01012820.1, on the reverse strand, counting down.
ACTGCAACATATGCCCAAACTGGTTGTCTCATTTTCAGAGTGAAATGAATGTCTTCTGTTTATCAGAATTGGTTGTCTTCAGTTTCTAAAAAATATCTAGTCTTTAGGTCTAAAACCAAGAATTGTTTAAGATCCTTATTAAAAACTGGATGTAAAGATAAACACTATGTTAGGATCTTCTCTACTTTAAAGAGTAGGTAAAAATTTTAAGCAGAAGCTCTCACTTGAGAGATCGGGATTTTAGCTTATATGTAAGAGATCCTCCTGTTTTGTAACCCAGGTATATATATTTGATCTTTTTCAAGATAAGTCCTGTGCCTTCCACTGTCAGTGGTACAGAAGAAATGAATACAGGAGCTTGAATACAAAGCCATCTTTATGCTCAATGTACATAATTAATCTGTCCATAATTAATCTAAACTCTGTAGTAGTGGTATAGTGTTTACTGAAACTAAAATAAAACCCAACAAAACCCCCCTCCAAAACCCTCTATAGTTTTATTTTTAAAAGTCAGCTTTTGAAAATGCAGCATGCTGAAGAGTTTCAAGAACCAGATCACAGTTACTGCTGCAGAGGTAGTTTTGCCTTACAGCACTAAGCGAGGCTTAGCTATCGAGGCCAGAGCTGCAGGTTCCTCGAAAGTTCCTCAAAAGTATTTTTCCCTAAATGAAAAAGACCTCACTAAAAAATTGTCTAATGATTTGAAAACAACTGGAAATTGGGGCATAAAATTACTGTAGTACATTACTTCATACATGGGTTTTAACACTTTTTTGTTACTGCTCAAGTTTCCAAGAGTTTATATGAGAATCTTTCACAGCCACATGCCTTGGATGTGAGATATTTCACAATAGGCTGCAAGTGAAGGATAATTCTTCTCTGAAAGATGGTCAATTGAGGGTGAGGAACACAAATGGTTTTTGGAAAAGCATAATGTGGCCAAGTCATTCTGGAGAACAATGTATTTGGAGCTTAATAAAGGATTAGTAACTTCATTCTTTCTGGAGAGAAGGTTTCTTTGGTGATCACTGACTTGATATTTGTTTCTTGACTTGCTCTTGGAGCATTGTGATACTTCTCTTTGAAATTGGCCAGGTGATATTGGCACAGCAGTTCTGTGACTTGTCACATGCAATTCAGCTTGTTATGAAGTGATAAATGTATCTACTTATATTGTCTGGTGATTTATATGGTCTGAGACATTTTTTGTTACCTTTTAAAGATTGATTGCTCTTGAGTTTTATTTATGTTTACAACAAAGGAAATGCTTGAGCACTACATATTCAGTTGTGTTATTTTCCTGCTTATATTCCAAGATGAAATAATACTATTCCCATAATAAAAAGAATCAAGGATGTTGGAAGTTTGATTGTAATGTCAGTGAGATGTTTGCTCTGCATCAGTGAGTTACACATCTGTAGTAATGTATTTTGTGTTCATCCTTGAATCCTAAGATTACTTTGGGAGAGGAAAAACAGATTTGGCAGTGACTGGGGGTTTAGTTATATGGTTGAAAATATAATTTTAATTATTTACATTCATTTTTTTAAAGTGTGTTTGTGCCGAAGGCTTTCCATTCAGGTGACCCTCACATATGACTGAGCACAACACTGCAAACAATCTGTGGTCGACAGCCACAGAGGTGATAATGCTTCTTCTTTTTTTTGTTGTGTGAGTTTTGATCTACTCAGAGGAAAAAACCTTACGTTGTGGAGGATTTGGAATCCCTAATGAAGGAAAAAATCTGTTTTAGCTGACCTCAGAAATTTACTTTAGAAGGCAAAAGGAGTAATAGAGGCTTAATTTGTAGTCAAGAGTATTTTAAGACTCCCTAGATAAACTGCAATACAGCAGACTTCTGCTTTCTGTGGCAATAAGTTTTCCATAAATATATGGATGTATGTAGTCGTACACCACCTTGTCAGTAGCAATCCCCAAGCTAGGACTAACATGAGCTGGCACATCCACGGGACACAGTGCTATGCCAAGAAGATATGAGCCTTATTTCTCAAAGCTGTGTAAAGCCTGAAGTAGAAATTACAGATTGTAAATAGCAATAAACAGCTTGGGTGTTGTACAGCTCCATGTCGGTGTGCCCAGATTTCGGTCTGAGGGATAGAACATCAGTCTTTTCAGAACATATCATCATGTGTAATGGCCTAGAGGTTGTATGTCCATCTCCTCTGATTATCTATTGTAAACTAAAGTCAGAGATGAAAAGCAGTCAACAGAACAGACAGGGATGCAACTTAAAAAGTTTCATGTTAAGCTGAAAAATAAAAAAACCCAAAACTTTTCCATCAAGGGGGGAAAATAATTTAAATGCACAAATTCCATTTTTTGGTATTTTTAAAAATTTCTTAAGGCTTTGTGTATTTATTTACTCCCCCATTCCTCTCCAAGGTTCCCTCTTCCAAAGGTTCTCTTCTGGAACCTTTCATTCTTTTCCATTCCTCTAAAAGGTAGAAGAATGTCAACAACTTAAGTATCATAATCTGTTGCTCAAGGCAGTTGAAAAGGTAGAGCCATGGGTTTACGGTCCAGTCTCTGCAATTATATTAACAACAAATTGTAGCATAAAGATGCTTGAAGTTCCTTACACGTATCTCAGTTAAAATGACACAGCTCTCTAATCTACAAAATTGGAATTTAAACAAGAATATTTTTATAAAGAATAGAAAAGTGTATATTGTAAATTTACATAGAGCGTGTAAATTTACATGGAACATGAAACAACAGTTTCACCATTATTAATTAGATTTGCTTGTTTTGCAAGGAGAATTTAATTCACAAATGCATACAATAATACTGGATTTCCAATATTTTCCTTAAATCCTTTTTTGTTTTGACCCAAATATGTGTCATGAAATAAAAGATCACTTAGTCTATAGTCTTTTTTCAGACACTCTTGCAGTAACCTTTATAGCTTTCATTTATGTAAGCTCTTATACTGTGCTGTGTAATAACATTGAAGTTTCCAAGTTTAAAAATTAGATTCTGCACTAGTTTTTATTTCCCTCTGGAAAAAAAATTTTATTGAGAAATTTGGAAAAAATGGATTAAAAACCTTACTTTTTATCTTTTCCTTTTTAATCTAAGTAAAGTGTTTTCTTAATCCTGATGCAGTAACATATAAACGTGTGTGTATGTTTTGGGATGGTAAAGCTCTCTCCAAAATGAATTACTGAATTTCAGTTATGAACTTTTCACCAACTAATTCTGGGTGCGATTATTCCAGCTAGGTTATGATTGCTAGATGAGCCTGATGGAGCTTGAGTCATCATGGCTGTCAGATAAACTGCTTGAGGAAAAAAGGACTCGAAGTGTGGAAGAAGAAGTACTATCATCACTCTGCAGCTTGCCTCCATGTTTTGACATTGCTTTCAAATAGTGTTGGATCACTTCCAGGACCAAAACAGTACAACAGCTGGTCCCAATTACTCTAACTACACTGTGTCTACAAGCACAAATGGCCAGTTTTCTAATTTGGCTTTCTGGTTTAATGAATTACTTATTTAATAATTTGACAGGAATCCTAGTGTTGTGTTTAGCTTGCTTCCTTTTAATCTTCTCATTGTAGCTGTGTTCATACAGTCCTGCTGCAATCACTGGCTTGTATTGTCAGTTATGTAGATGAGAAAGCAAAATATATTGGCAACACATAGCATATTGTTGTTGTTATTTTACCTCAAAAGGACTATAAGATGAAAATCTATTGTTTGATAAGTTTTTTATTAACAAGAGTTATCCCTTAATACAGGTAGTGATACAGAATTTTGACCATCTTTTTCTTGTCTCTCAGAAATTTTAAATAAAAAATTAGTGTTTGAAGGACCCACATTCTACTCACTCTTAAGCATTCATCTACTTCACAGGTTATATTTTCAGAGGCTTCTAGAGTTGCAGAAAAATACATTTGTATGAGCAAAAATAGGAGCTTACTCATGCAAGTGGTGTAGAATGATGCATAGTTATTACAGTGGGATAAGGAAGCATCAATGTCTTCACAAATGAGAAAAGGTGCACATGCTATGAGCACACAGCATAAACCTGCAAAGAAATGGTCCCAAATATATTTAAAATTAGAATATCCACCTCTTTTCTCTGAACACTTTGCTTCTTATAAATCACCAAGAGGTTATACCAAGCAACCAAAGCATTTTAATTCATAGTGCAAGTTTATGAATTCCTGCTAACTGATAAAGAGAAGTAGGAATTGAAGCATGGAGCTTGGGGAGAGTGAGGGAGAAAAGCTGTTTTGAAATAAGAATTTTTTAAAATGTCACAGTGGTATTAAAGGAAGCAGCCAATTCACATTCCTTTTGCATTGTATTGCAATGAAAACTCGTTCAGGAAGGCCCCAGTGCTTCTCTGACAGCAGGAAGTCTTGAGGGAATTGAAAGTGGGGCGGGGAGGGGTGTTTATCTTTACTTTCTCAGTGTCCTCTGCAGCCTGGGACTCTGGGTGGGTTCTTGTTCCTCCAGTACGATAAAGTGAGAAAAGAGTCATGCTGTGGCTGAACAAGACTTTTGCTGGACTAAGCTGGTTTGACACCATTTACTGGTTGGGGACTTTGCCTGTTAAGTTTATCAAAATTCTCTTGAACCTTAGGGATTTGCAAATGAAAGATTCAAATAGGCAGGTAATATGACGTCATGACTTCATGACATGTAGTTCTTGTACTAAAGTTCACAAAAATGTCATTTGAATGATGGAGCTTGAATTTAGTGTCTCTTCATTTTAGAGATAATATGAAAGATGTGCAGTGTGAAAATCAGATTTGATGCAAACTATGAGCTAGAAGCACAGAAAGGTCAATGGCAAAATAAATAATAGGCCACATTACAATCCAAGAACAACTGAGGACTGGTTGCAACAAGAAGGAAAATTATTTCAGCAACAATTTTTTTCTCTTAAAAAAATACATAAATATAGTCTCTCTAAATATGCCACAATACTACTACTATTACTACTACTACTAATACTGCTACCATTACTGCCATTACTACTGGTAGTAAACATCATAGCCAGTAGTAAAAATGAGCAATTATTCCCATAATAGAATTGGGACAATTTTAAAATTTATTTCCAATCTTCAAAAAATAGGTCCAGATAATTTCAAATTCCTTTCAACTTCCTCTAATGCACAGACTTATAAAAAGGAGGTGAAATGATATCATTTCAGACTAACTGGCCTTAGGAACAAGACATAAAGTGCAATTTAAAGAATTCTATTGGCGAGACTCTGTATTCCTTTTGGGGTAAAAGAAAACCCCATATGGAATTGTCACATAACAGAAATATTTCTGGAGGAATTAAAATAATCAATTAGAGCTACATCCTGAGGAGGTGGAACCATTTATTTAGAAACAAACTTTTTTTTTTCCCTAAGGTAAACACATTGTTCCAGCAACTGCTTTCTTTTAGAATGGTAAATAAAATTTATTTTTCTTTGAACAAAAAGTTATTTTTGTTTGAACAAAAAATTATTTTGATTACGTGGACTTTATTGTGGAAAAAATTGCATAATATTTATGCAATGATAATTGGGCCAGTTGTCACTGCAGGGTTTACTGACCACAGTGTGATCCAAAATGTGTTCAGATAACCTACATTTTTATTTAACTAAGACACAAAAGCATTTTTCTTGTGGCTTTAGCATAAACACAAAGTTGTTGTGCCCTCTTTCATTTTTACTAGATCTTGCTTAAATGCATATTAAATAAAGTTGACTGTAAGAAAAAAATGATGAAACAGCATCTCATCCAGCCATCAACACAAGAACATCTAATCATCTAACCATACCTAGATAAGCAGTTTAAATTTAGTTGCTGTTGCTATAATTTAATCCTACATTGGAATTTCCTCAGGAAGAATTCAAATTAGGCTACAAGGGTGTTATTGGAAATGAAAGTTATTTGAATTTTAAAGACATAACTATTTGTAATTATTGCCCATAATTACAAGATATTTGTAATTAAAGAAAAATTTTCAATGGGGAGCAGTTAATGTTGATTTTTAAAATTATAGATTGATTCTTTCTTTCCTATTATAGGGAATTCTTGTGGGATTTATTACTTCAAAGTAATAATTTGTAAGTTCATAGTAGATGTTATTCTGTCAAAAGGAAACAACTTTCAGAAAGCCTAATATCTCATCTGTGAAAGTCAAGGGTAAATTTAATGACAAATTAAGACTGCATTATGCTGCACAAGATTTAGGGAAATAGCTTCTGAGCCACCATCAGTTTTCTTACATGTGGCTACCAATATTTCACTGGGCAAGTTATAGAATTTAAGTTTCCCAATGACTTCAAAAAGGGAAAAGATTTTTTTTTGTTTTGTGGGCTTTTCTTAAAAAAATCCCAAATAATAGCTTAAATATTGATTTTTACTTTAGTCTACTAAGAAATAAGCTTTTAAATGAAATTAAATATTAAAAAAATCCAAATTTTAAAACAACGTAGGCAAAATAAAATTCTCAATAGAAGCACCCCAATTTATATTGTGTATTCATGTGTAACAGCCTAAGTTCTTGTTATGTCTGTGGTGATATTCAACTAAAAATTGACAAGAGACATGCATGTGATTAAAAATTAACTCATAGTGGCATAATAAAAGCCCTTAAGGTTCTCATTCAAATCAGAAAAGCTAGAGACTAGGAAAAATGGCTTTGCCCTGTATGTAACTTACATAGATAATGGTTGCAGATAATGGCTCCTGGTATGACTTTACACTCTGGGTTTACAGGTGGTTTACAATGGTTTACACACTGTACTGCTGGCCTTTCAGTGATGATTATTTTGTTATTCTCTAGTACAGATTACTTCCCTTGTTTATAAAAATAGCAGTGCAACAACAAAACATACTGCAGTTTCTAAAAAGAACTGTAGTTTCTATGGTGTCACTAGCTTCAGATGCTCATGAAATCCATGGTGTGCAGCCTTGGAAATACTGTCAATACTGGTGCTTTGAAGAATTCTAAATTTCTATTGCCTTGCTCTTATTACTTCTAAAATTCTTTCTCTGTATCTCTTCTGGACCTTTCCTGGTGCTTTTTGTTTCTTAATAAGAGAGACAGTACCAGAGAATCATTTTTGTTAGAAAAGACCTCTGAGATCATTGAGAGATCATCAACCTATGTCAGATCACCACCTTGTCAACCAAACAATGGTTTGTCAATCAAACAACCAAAACAACCAAACAACCAAACAGTGCCACATCCAGTCTTCTCTTAAACACCTCCAGGGACGGTGGCTCCACCATTCCCCTGGGCAGCCCATTCCACTCTTTAATCACCCTTTCTCTGCGCAGAAATTACTCCTAATGTCAAACCTGAACCTCCCCTGGCACAGCTTGAGGCCATTTCCTCTCATTCTGTCACTTGTTACCTGGAAAAAGAGGCCACTCCCCAGCTGTCTACAGACTCCTTTTAAGGAGTTATAGAGTGATAAGGTCCCCCCTGAGCTTCCTCTTACCCAGGATAAACACCTCCAGTCCCATCAGCTTGTCCTTGTGCTCCAGACCCTTCCCAGTTTCATTGTCTTTCTCTGGAGACACTGCAGCACCTCAACATTTTTCTTGCAGTGAGGGGCCCAGAACTGGACACAGCACTTGAGGTGTGGCCACACCAGTGCTGAATACAGGAGGACAATCACTGCCCTGGTCCCACTGGCCACAGTACTGTTGATGCAAAAGACCTTTTCCTACTTCAGTGCAATAAATTAATACCCTGAAACACAAAGGATAGCAAAATAGTTAATTTGCTTTGAGGATAGCTTATTTAAGATGCAATACCTTACTACATTTACTTGTACCTTTCCCTCCATTGTTCCAGGTACTAAATGATCATGCAGAGATTGACTGAATTGGCCTGGGTTATTCAGAGAAACAGAGTTTCTGCTAGTACTATGGTATTGCTTAAAAAGCCACAGTAATTTGCAAATTTTAAATTAATTGTATTATCCAGGAGGCTTTTTTTCTGGCAGGACCGCTGAAAAAAAAGTAATGCAAAACAGTAGAGAAAGAGAAATACCTTCTGACAGTGCTATCATAAATATTTAAGTATGTAGATATAAGTTTCTAGTGGGACATTTTAAATGTCCTAGGGTATTCCACCCATCTGCCCAATGTTGTTCCAGATATAATGAATCACTTGGTTCTCTATATGTTTTCCTCTATGCTGAGGTCTAAAAGAAGGTAGAATATATCAACCAGCACAAAACACCTATATTTAAGGAGATAAGTTGCTCCTCTGTATATTAATACCCTGCTTTCTAATAGATAGATAGATAGACAGACAGACAGATGGATAGATACCTTATTGCATTGCAAAGTTATTGTCACAGTCTCTCACCCCCCCTATAAAAAACATAAGCAAATTTAACCTCCTGTGAGCTTAACTAAAGACAGTCTCCAAATTTGCAGAGGCAAACTGTGATGAAAGAGATCATCTGTTGTTTTTCCAAGTGAAAAGACAATGCTGGAAAAATCAGACTGTTGCTCTTATGAGTTTAAATACCTCAGAGCATCATCTCTCACCACAGTTTGGTCTTCTGCTAAAAGCAATTTTATTTCTAAACAAGAAAGACAATAAGATCTAGAGATATAATGTAGGCCCAAAACTGAATTTTTGTCTCCTGAATAGTGTTTTCTGGTTTCTTCCAAAGTCATTCTCATAACAATCTCATTTGGGAATAATGAAAACAACCAGCCAGAATGTGGTATTTTATCCAATCTCCAAAGCCAAATATATTGGCATTTTGAGTTCTGCTTTGCACTTATCTTTGTGTTTTAACCTTGAGTTACCACCTACATGTAGAAGGGATTGTTTCCTGAAGAACGTATGGTGAGGATCTCCAGAGCTCATTAAATATAAATGTAATAAATGAAATCTTAATAATTGCTAATAAAGAGGTAACATTAATTATCCCTTCAGAGGACTGTCTGGTAAGATCAGAAAGACTTACCTGATATATCCTTTAGATTTTATCATACATTGCATAATACCTGTTTTCAAGTCTGTTACAACAAAATTGCAACCCATTCCATTATCTACTGCCCAAATATCAGGAAAGAACAAGCCTCTCCATGTAATACTCAGATCTGTGAGAAGAGAAAGAAATTAAATCCTGTCACTGTGCTAGTAGCATTTTGGCTTCTAAAGAGATGATGAGTGCACCACATTTAAAAATGTCATATGTATATTTCTATGTGATTAGTGATACCTGTGTCAGCACTGCTGCAGCAGAGAGCCTCATAGCTCAGGAAAAGTGGGAAAAAAACCACTGCACATCATTTTTCTTTATGAATTCTACTAAATATGCAAGTCAGAACATTTACTGCTTTTCTCCAAAATGTATATGCTTTTCCCAAAACATAGCTTTGAAGAGCAGCTTCCAAATATATTTTATCTTTATAAAACTCTTCTAATTACCTACTCTTCAATGTAGTTATGAAAATTTGCCAATAAAGTGCTTTTTTTTGGTGTGCATACCTTTATGTCAATATATTTACTATCTTGTGCTGCAAGTCTAACAATATTCAAAGACTTACCAGGCTGCTTATTCATCAGGATAAAATTTAACTATGCTACTTCTAATACTTTTTCTCTGCTGCATCCTCTGGAACTTATTAGTTTTGTATTTCTGAGGAATTTCGTTGAAAAAAAGAGGTAAAGCTATGACACTGCAGTAAAGTCCCTTGTTTTCTTTCTAGCTAATTAAATCCTGTTTGTGAATAATTGGGCAGTATGGCAGAGACCACTTTGTAACTCTGGCTTGAGAAGGTAAAAGCTATATAAAAGAGAAGTTCCCAGGTTGACACTTCAGTGGCACTTCAGGATATGTGTTCAATAGTGGTGGTGTGTGCATGGATGGCAATTTTTTAAATTGAGATGTCCAGAAAGTATGCTACTTTGCAATAATGGCTCAGAGAAAGTCTCTGATTTCAGCATTAACTGCAAACATTTCATAAATAATTTGCTATTGACTTGCTTCTGCTTATTTTTATCGTTGTGTCCACTGTCTGAACATTTGAATGTCCAGAGGTTTTACAGGCAATTCTGCTCAGTGAATCCTAGGCTTATCTACTCACTGAATCTTAGGCTTCTCAGTTAAAATGTTCCCCCTATGTTGTTATGCTAAATGCAATATTGTTTACAAGAGCTCTTCCTCAGAACCATGAGCAGAATAAAAAAAGTAATTGATCTAGGCAAGGATCTGAAAATACCCATGATAGTCAGGACAGAGCATACATAAGCATTTGTTTGTGATCAGGGAAATTTAAATTCTGCACATAAACCAGAAATTTGTACCTATGAATTTTGGCCCAACAGCAAGTTCCTTACAGCTCAGAACTGAAATTCTTCTTGTTCCTTAACATGAATTAATGCTCTAGAGCTGCTGCCTGACAGCACAGATTGAGACCCCTAATTACTTTATCTTATTCTAA
>VWYI01012819.1:25445-36825 GCA_013399455.1 Anthoscopus minutus | reverse complement strand
TGAAAAAAAAAATTGGTTAGTTTCAAGAAAATGTAAACATTACTTCTTTAATTGAATATTACAAACCTAAGAGACTTGGTATCATGGTAAAATCATTACAAAACTCTGCCCCTGCCAAAATTATTGCTAACGACACCAATTTCAAGGACAGCTAAAAAAAGAAAACAAATTCCAGAATACTGTATTTTACTTTCATAGTTACCAAAGGGAGCAAACAAATAAACAAGGGCCAAATACATAGGAGGGTGCCGTTGTTCTTTCTTTTGATACCCAGAATGTATTAGTTTTAGTTTGTTTCATACCCTTTCTCCTACAGAGCCAAGCATAAAGCACTCCCTTCCCCTCAGAAACCCAGACACACATTAAATTAGCTGGGATTTCCAAAACACAGGGAACCTGAAAATCCCTCCAAACAGCAAGCTGTGGCTGATTTCATTTCAGCTTGTGTTCTTGAGCTCCCTGTGTGTTTGAACAACAAAGTTTTTTGAAAAGACCCTCCCAGCTCTCCCCACCGTCTCTCAGCTTGTCCAGCCACCAACTGGAGTGACGTTGTATACTACTACTATAGACATGCACAAGCACGAGGCAGAGGCAGGAAACACCAGGTTTTGTATATTTTAAAACCCATCATTACCAAATCTTGCACTCTGATTAAACAGACAATGTTCAATTTGAGCAATTTTTGCCTCATCCTACTTTTGCAGGAGACTAGAATCCTGATGGGGCTCCAAACATCAAGTGAGCTTTGGTACTACTGATGCTCAACAGCCACCCCAGAGGCTCACTAGAATAACTGCAAGTGTAAGCACAGCATGCTTCAAAACATCCAAAGGGCTTTCAGTGATTAAATTTATTAAAATGCTGTAAATCAGATTGTGTTTGATGTCTTCATGAGCAGCAGTAGCAGTACAGTACACAAAACACTCCAAACAGGTTTGGAGTGTTTTGTGTACCGTTCTGATCAAGTGCTGAGTTGGTGCTTTAAGGTTACTGCTTCCCTTCCCCTGAACATAACTGCAAAATCTAAAGTTTAAACTCTGAGTTGATACATTCTTGAGATTAATGTATTTTCTGGTAGTACACTAAAACCCCTACCTATACAACATGCACTTACTGTCCCATGTATGGCTTAAGCATTAACAGAATTAATAACATAATCCTACTCTCCAAGTGATTACTCCCCTCCGTTTGGGAGCCTCTTAAGACAATCTTTTCAGAAGAGAATAACAGACATGCTTTATTGAGTCCATGTCCATGTAAACACACACTGATCCTGAAATGACAATTAAGCATCACAGTAATCAAAGTACCAAACTGGAACGTATTCATAAAATTAATTAATTAATAAAAATGCAATAGTCTATCCAATGATTTATGAAGTAAACTCGAGTAAAAATGATTAGGTGTCTACGTATCTATGCGAAGTGTTTAATATGTGACCGTACTGGTGTAAAGAAGCAGAGATAAAGATATCAGTATATCTGTGATTGATAACAGCCTATGAGAAAACAGTTTCATACAAATGATAGGTCTAATATTAATGCCATAGTACAGAAGGACACATGTAAGAAAAGGCTTTGGTAAGTCATTATTCTGGTAGGTCTGGACATGAGCTCAAAATTCAAAGCAGGAAAAACTGAATGTGTAGAATAAAATTCTGTTTACTGGGGTTTTGTGCAACTGAAAACAAAAGGTCATGTAGAAGGCAATGCACCAGAAGCAAAGTGCAGTCATCTCCAGCAGTTTCTCTGATTGGTAAGATACATCCCTTGCACACTGCATTAAACCATATGTGTTTGTTTATAACTGTCAAAAAAAGAGCATACACAAGTTGTTTGTCTCACATATGTTTAGCCAGACATTAGCTAAAAACTGCCCTTCCTGTTGCCCCTTTCCCAGTACCAGATGTAGGCACAAGTCAGTGGAAGTGGAGCAGACACAGGCATGACAACCTAATTCCCTGCACGAAGGAAGTAGCTGGGGACAAGGAGGGGGAAGGAGAGACATAAACACTTTACACAAGGTCAGTGCAGGAGATTGAGACATCTGTCAGGGCTGGAAGTTAGTACATTTGCTTTTATTACAGCAAATAATGCTGGTACTGCAACAGTTTATGCTTAAAGCAGTGCAGTCTGTGAGCACAACTAAATAGGCATGACTATCCTGATTTTTATTTTAAATCATATCCCACAGGAAATTGAAGTAGTAAAGTCTGGCATAAATGTAATGCTTGTTTTCATTTAGTACAGAGAACAGGAAGAAAGAGAACATAGAGCTGTGTCTCTAATGTACTTTCAGTTATAGAATGAAAACCCACTTCTAAAGAAAGCACTTCAAAGCATTTCCAAGTCCATAGATTCAACCCATCTAGAGTAACCCAAGTTATCAATGGGAAGCTTGTGAAAGTGAGGAAATAGGCACAAAAAAGGACTGCAATATAAGCACTGTCCCTTAAAACATGTTCTGCTAACTCTCCCTGTCAGATGCTATAATGAAGCTTGGGTTGTACTGTCAAGTTCACCCACATAAAGAAAGCCCAGTTAAAACTTTCTTTACCCTGTTTCATTTAAATGGGACTGACTGAGGAATATGAATTGACTCCATGCACAACACAATGAGTATACCACCTACTTTGGTACGTATTTCCAGTCTCTACCCTACAAACCTTTAACAAGTATTCATCCAGAGGAGTCAGCAGAGATTTTATACCCAAGCACAGGCAGCCAGCACACAAGTCCTTACAAACATCCCTTCTGCATTAGAGTGCACTAGTAGTTAGTGTAAATGCTTGCAGTTACTACATTTGGTCATGCATGTTTTAGATAGGATACAGCTATTTAATCAGCTGCACATTTATTTTTATATAATATAAAATTATATACACAAGCTTATATAGGAGAGTTGTTCAGTACAAAGAGGTAAGAAGTATCTGCACATCATCTGTTGCAATGCTAAATACACCACCGCACTCCAGGCATGACAGAACTCCCCTGCAATTCCATTTTCTGAGAATTATTTCACCTAAGTGCCAATGAAATTAATGATTTTTCTACAGCTTCTTATATAGTTGTCTCAAAGAGCTTAGAACTGATTGAATGAGCTGTGATTTATGAGCATAATTTTAAAAATCCATTACTCCTCCTGAAAGAAGTGCCTTTTTACACAGATTAGTATGCTTTTCTCATAGACTGAAAGCAAGGGCACTGTATTCTAACAATTCTATAAAATGTGAAATTTCTTCTGCTACATTTCCTTTGTAAACAAGGCTTAATCTTATATTTTCACCAGTGGTGCATTTCAGCATTTGGTGTTAAAGAGTAGCTGCTGGCCAAATGCCTTTTTTTTTTTCTTTTTCTTTTTTTTCTTGCTAACAAGAATGAGTACTGGAAATGAATGGAGAGGTGATAAAGCAAATGTGTGAAATCATAAGGAGTTGGGATCAACCATTCTCTCTGTCTCCAGGCTGAGAGCAAAACGTGCTTTCTCATGGAATAGGCAGCTGATTGACACACCCACCACCACAGCACACTAGGGCCAATGATACTTGAAAAGCTGAGACGAGGGCTAGGTAATTTTCAGAGAAAAAAAAAATCCAGGGTCACAAATATTCAAAAATTGCCTTGTCTGGAATGTCCTCAAACTGAAAATGATCAAACACCAAGTATCCATGAGGGAAAATTTCGTGTTTGCCCTACTGTTACACTCATCCAGAGTTTATGCTTTTAGCTTCTATGAGAAGAAGGATATGGGGCTAGACAAGCTATTGGTCTGATACAATATATACACTGACTCTTGTATATAAGACTTGTCTCAAATAAGCTGTGTGGTATTTTTCACCCAATTTATCTGTTATCTCTGATTCCATGCCTGCAGCAGGATTTGATCAGCTGGACAGAGTCCTACTCCTCAGTACAGAAGTGTTCACAATAGTTTGACACTCCAACATGGGGAACAGGTTGCTCAGGCAAATTCTTATTATTAAGACACTGCAAAGCAAATTTCTCCAAGCTATGTACATGGACACTGAAGCTCCTAAGAATCTAAATCAAACTCATGCACTTTTAAAGAAAAACGCAGACTGGAAATCATTGGGCGTTTTTTTCAGCATGCTACTAGAAGTTTGTTTTCAAGAATGAACTGAACCGTGGAGTGAAATAAAAAGACTCATTCTGCTGCATGTCAATCTGCTTGCATAGTAAGATGGAATTTAAGGAATTCCTGACTCATCTGTTTCCCAATGCTTTAAAGTCTTCCAGGAAAGACTAAGCCTTCTGCTGACCCAGCAATTCATGAAAATCTGTAAGGACAATAAAATGCCATTAATATATGATAAATGGACAGACCCAACCATACCCATTCATTTACAGCTTATTAATAATTTGCTCTGGTGTACTATAAGACAACTGCTAATGCCAATTCTTCGTATAGTGAACACCAGAAAAATCCATTCATTTCTGAATTGGGATGACTTACATCTAAAAAAGTAGATCATGACCATTACTCCAGAAGGTCAGTGGCTATGAATGACCTCATGCTAGACACTTAAATGAAATGTTATTAATTATGCCGCATAAAAATCTAAAAATGTAGCAGCCAAAGGTATTCAAGGACTCTATCTTTGCCACTGGTGCTCCGAGTAGTCTATTAGCTAATATTTTAATACACAGCTCTCTGCAATATAAAGCCAATGATTAAGACTTAATAGCATTACTCCTCTACCATAGTTAGAGACACATCTAATTTCTCCAACAAAAATACCTTTATCACATATGCTTCTTTTCCTATCACAGCTATAGCCTGAAGTATGCAGAAAGTTTTGGACTTAGCCACAGATAACCTTTCAAAACTTCCCTCTTTCCAGACCCAGTTTGCTGACATCAGTTGTCAATGTGTTTTTGACGTTTCAGTATTTCATATGTTCTCTAAATCATGGATTAAGGTAGCAAACAGCTGTAGATTTATTACACATATGGGGGGCAATTACCTTTGGAGATCTGTTTTTTGCAGGTGTTAGACACTGAAAATTTAACACTTGCCACATTTAAGAGTAACCACAAACTAAGAGAAGCAAAAGTGCAATTCCCATTTCCCAGGATCAGAGCTGCTCTTATCTACAAAGCACCCATTCGGTGCCAGATGGTAGACTGAAAGGACTGCATCAAGGAACAGAATTTCATTCTCACAAATGCTTTAATTATGAAATGTAACAGTTTTTCTATTTTTGAAATGTTAAAAGGCCACCATAAGAGAATTCTTAAGAAAAAGCATCTGGGAGTTCCCATTCATGTGAAGTTACCTAATGATTAAAATGATATTTTTTGGGAGTTGATTTTTTTTTCATTTTTTTTTCTTCTTGCAATCAGCTCAGCATGACCACCTACTACTCCTGCACAGATTCAAAGAAATATCTATTAATCATTGAGCCCAAACCATGCACACTTCCTAAAGCTACATAGATCACAAACAGTTTTGCATAGCCATGAAAACTGATTTTATACCCATAAAGCTGTGATAATAAACTGAGAATCTACTGAACAGCTTCTGGAATGCAAAGGAACACTTGTGAATTCAGAAAGAAATAACTGCAAAAAAATTACACATCTAGCAGATAAATGATGACATGTTACCTGCTTTTAGACTCAGTATAAGAATAGAAATTGGATGAACAAATAAATAGTTTTTCATTATAGTTACAGACTAGATGACAAATTTATTTGCTGTTACTGTATTTTAGTCTGGGGTTTGGTTTCTCTGTTGTCAACTGTATTAGTTTTAAAACACAGTAGCATTTCAAGTCAACAAACTAAATCTGTCTTTTCTGCAGCTGACTTTAAACTGAATACAGTGAAAATAAGACCCAGAAAGCTCAAAAAGCAAACAGAGGATTGCATGGCATGACATTTTTTGCTTCTTTCTGGTTTACCTCTAACAGGGATGAGTTGGATTTCATGATTCTTTAGAATTTACATTAACCTTCTTTGCTGGTTTAATTTCTGATTTTGGTAATTGCAGTGTGGATTAAATGATCCAGAACCAAAACCATGAGGGAAAGGACTTCCCTTTTAGTTCCTTGTTTCAACATTCAGGGAAAGAAAAGGAAGAAAAATGTGGTCTGCAGCCAATGCTGGTGCTACCTGCTTAGTGTCTCAAGGACAGATTAGAGTCTCTGAGTCTCCATCCCTCAAACCAGGGATGTATTTTCCATTCCTTTTTGTCCTCTTAGTTTTCTTTTTAATTTTGCAGAAGGCAGAGAAAAATTAGAGAATATGCATGTTGTAATGTCGTTTTTAGAACTCCTTCTTCAAGTACCTCTTGGAAATACGTATTTCAAGAAAGTACAAATAACAACTCTCAAATATACTAAGCACTTAAAGAATCCTCAAATCACATGCATCCTTCCTACATATACTATACCTTTAATAGTATTTTCTAATACTGTTATTGTTCTTGTTATTTTTATTATTATTGTTGTTGATTTATTTTTCCATAATTCCTGGCATACCTAGATCAGCTTTCAGACCTTTAAAAAAAATCTTTCTTTGCTGTCACTGCATTTACAAACCTCCCATAATCTCAGCATAAGAAAGTCTGTAATTTTTAAATAAAAGTAACAGGGGAGCTCTACCCAGTAAGTTGAAACAGCCTCCTTAATGGACCAGAAAAGTGCAAGTTGTCATAACACTGGAATGCATATGGGTCTCTATCTCTTTCCAGATAACATGTTTTTTTCTCTTCCTCTGCTCTTTCAGAGATGACTCTAAAGCAAATAAACATGAATTTTCTATAAATACCATAAAAGAAAATAAATTTACTAAAAAGCTATTGACATGACTAAGTCATGACAATGCTTTCTTCAATATGCAATCACAGGTACATAACTTGTTAGACTTTTCATAAGAATGCATATGCACTCTAAAAGAATGACAATTACATCACACAGTTATACCCTACAAGCTATAGTACACTCTGGCAGTGGAAGCAATTTTAACCTACAAACCCCAAACATATACAGAATGTACTGTACTGCATAACACAAAAAAAACCACCTTCATTAAGTTCAACATATGAGTTGAACTGAGAGCTATCACCATCACCAAATAATTAAGCTTTTCAGAAGCCAGTAAGGGAAATATTCTTTTGTGCAGGAGGTCATGAAGGATAAGAAGAAGAATGTGGTGTTTCCATCCCATCTAGGTAAAAAGAAAACCCTGTAAACTGATGCCAATATGATGTGCTGATTTCTCCCAATTCAGATAAAGTGTTAGCCTGCTCAGAGACAGAGAGAGAAAGAAAGAATATTGCCTGTGAATACTTGACTTCAGCTAGAAGACAAGAAATCTTGACAAATTTGTCGATACAGTACTATAATTATAAATATACTATATATATATATAAATATATACATAAATATAAACTAAATATAAAGTACAATACAAATATAATTTGGAGGTATATTGTGCTAAAGAGAACCATAACAGTGAGTATTGAGAAGCATTACAATCACCAAAAAAAGCTTGAAAGTAAGATTTGCAATCAAAATTAAACCTCTATTATCAAGGCACATCTATGACAAAGCTTTATTTCTTAATTCATTCATAGGATAAGTGAATGGCTCAGATGAGAGACAATATGTCACCCCTTACTCTTAGGCCACAGAGGTGCAATTATCAAAGAGTTACACATCATCAGATGCTAAATCTACCTAAAATTGCCAAACTCACACCAAATAGTGCAAAAACAGGACATAATCACCACTATCACTCAACAACTGATGGACATTTGTAATCACATTGGTCCTTGGGAAAGTACAGTAAGAAAGACGGGAGAGTGTCCAATGAGTTCTCACTCATTCCTCTGTCTAATTCCTAGTTTCTAGGCCATGCTGAAGATTTTCAGGAAAACAAATTCATATTATGTTGAAAGATCATCATAAAAAATTATGTCATCCTTAAGGCCAGTGACCACTCAAAATTAACATGCAATACCTCTGCATGAAGAGACCAGGATGCTGATACACCTGCAAAAATCAAAACATTACTAAAATGTCTGCAGACATCATATCATACCAAGAGTGCTTCTGCAGCTTCCCTTTTAGTTACTGCAAACTGCCTTGAAACACCATTTATCTCTGGTTGTATGCACTTTTACCACCCCGTACCCTCTTTCTTTTTTTTAGCATGCCACCAGTAATGCTTAAATTTTAACAGAGGTACGCCTATAACAACAACTGGTAACAAACCAGAAGGTCAGTGTCAAAAAACAGCCAGCATTAAACAAATGCTGTTAATGACTTAAAGATTATACATCTTTCACTGCATACTTCTGCTCTACTTTCTAATGTCTGATAACCTACTACCTTCCCACTGATTTTCCCCTTTTCTTCATTTAACTTTCCCCGATTTGTCTGCTCAGATTTCTGATTGCCACCTGCGTTATCTACCCTGAGGATGCAATCCTCGCCATATTTTTTTCTTATGTTAGCTAATGCAAACAAATTCCATTTATTTTTCAGGATTCAGAGTCTCCCTCACTGGTCAGTCTGCACTGGAAAGGGATTTTGTCCACAAGGAAAAGCCCAGACATATCCCTGGAACAAAGCAGTATTTCCTGAAGTGGTTGAAAATGATCTCTTTTAAGAACATGGTTAATTCTTCTAATTGATTAATTCCTACAGACTAGGAGGAACCACTAAGATAGACTTTCATGCAAGTTGATCCATTTTACAAGACTAGCCCATATTATGGACTACATCTGTGGAGAGTAGCAGGGAAATGAAGATAATTTGAATGATCACAGTAGGAGTTAAAGATTTCCCAGAAGGAAAGAAATCTCCCATTATCAACATGCAGTCAAGAACGCATGGAAACAAGTTGTCCAGTGACCGGGCAGAGGCACAGCAAAGCACTAAGGTAGAAGGCTCTAGACAAACAGTGTATGAGGCAATGGTTTGTCACCAGCTGATCCCCAAGCACAGGTTAATGATGAACATGACTACTTCAGTAATTCCCTACTGCAAAAGCCCCTCTGCTTGCAGATGGGAAAAGACTAGAGAGTTTAGAAGACTGCCAGGTAGCATGATTGTGACTCAAATATAAAACAAATGTGTATCACCACCTCCAAGGTTGAGGAGCAGAGGAAGATGTGACATGAGTAGCCTCCTTCAATATCTTGGTTTGTTTCCTATTCTCCAGGAGCAGCAATAACAGTGTCCATGTTACTTCCTTTTCATGCTACCTTTGAAGTTCAAGAGCCCACTTGGAGCCAAGACTCATACCACAGAACCTGAAAAACAGCTTGGCCAAATCAAAACCTATTTTCTGCGTTCTCATCACTCGCTGCAACTCCTAGAGCAACGTAAGTGAAGCTGCTCACCTCATGATTGCCCTTCCTGCTCACAATCTTTAAGCAAAAGGTTTCCTTTCCTGGGGGAAAAGATATGAGGATAATTGTAAAAGGTGCACACATTTAAAGTTGAAGCCTGCTACACAATGTAGTATGAAACCTGGACATCGCTACAATGATCCTGGATTAATCTGCAAGTAGAACGTAATTCCTTTCCTGGCAGGCCATAGGATGCTCATCTGCTATTCCTCCTGAGCATGTCTCTCATGCCTCCTTCCCATTCATGTTTGGCTTTATTACCAGGTTCAATTATTACCAGGACATGACTACTTATTTCTACTCTCTAAACAGGATTATGGCAACATAATTGTCTCACAGTGCACTTTCAAAATTCAGCATACTGTGAGTGATATCCACGTATACGGCATCACAGTGCATGATACCTGTGCCCCTGGAAAATCTGCACTGTTAATGCATCAAAACCTACAAGAAAAAAAAATAAATTCGTAAAACCACAACCACAGTTTATTTTCTTCAAAAGACTCAGGAACTCTTCAGGAGGCTTCTATCCTCTTCAGTCAAAAGCAAACGATCGCTGACCATCAGCCTCACCGCGGTGTCAGGCTGCGCCAGCGCTCCCCGACGGCGCCAGCCCCGCTGCCTTTCTTTCAGCACCACGGACGCCCGCGCCCAGCGCCAGAGGCCGCAGCTGCCGCAACGCCCCTCGCTCCTCCCCGGGACATGGCCAACTCCTAAAATCATGGTACTAGGTTTGTTTGGTTGGTTGGTTGGTTTTGGCTTTGGTTTGTTGGGTTTTTTCCCCCATGGTGTTTAAAGAAAAAGAATGGGCAGTGATGGGATTTTCTGTTTGGCTTGGGATACTAAATGATAAGCTCCATGAGCTCGACCTTCCTGAAGTTTTTATAGATTAAATTAGAGCTGTACAAACTGTGTACTTTTTGAGCTCAGAGTGCAATTAGAAAAAAAAGAAGCAATGATACAGAAGAAAACACGTTTTGTTCCTATCAACTGTTGTCAGACCCAAAACACCATAAACGATTCCTGATTTGAAAAGAAAAAAGAAAGTAATTTAGTAGGCGACCTGAAGATAAAGGCAGATTGATTTTTCATCAAATGTACCAAGGAAACACACTGCAGCTCTCCCTAGGTCTCCTCTTTAAGGAATGGTTTTTCCCAGATTCATTTAAGTTCTGCACAAACTCAGAAACATGTCTACATTCACTCAAGCCCAACTGCTGTGAATTTTCTTTTGACGGAAAAGGCTTTGTTCAGTTCAAAGGTATACATTCTGCAATGCTTTTCAAGCTAAAAGCAAATGGGATCTCTGTCAACTTCTGGCCCTCCAAAGCCTCCATTCAACCTCACCTGCAAAGAATAAAAGGGGTTTTATGGACAAGTAGGACATTTTTCGCTATTAGGATTAACCAGTTTCTGTGAAGGCAGGGTGAGTTGACTCATATCGTTAGCAGAAAGCTCGGCAACCATCACAAAGTTCCTGAAGTACATTTTAATTTCAAGCCACTGTGCGTTACACTGTCTGCCCTACTCTCTGCTTCAGTTTGGGTCATGCTACCCTCGGGGTCGGATCCTACTGGCTCTCTGAAGACCATCTCAAGTCCTCAGAAGTATCAAAAGTCGGTTTAACTCCCTCTGAGGTTCAGCCAGAGCTGATACTTGATTCCATCCGAAGACCTGAGCTTCTGTGCTCATTACCTGCGCTACAAGTGTTACGGGACAAGGAACACATTCCTCAGGGCCCTTGTCAGGATGGCGGTACGAGGGCTGCGCTGATTAACTGAGCTCCACCGGCCCCGCTCTCTGCTTCCCGGCAGTGTGGGAGCGCGGCGGCGGGGCCGTGGAGCGCGGCGCTCCAGGGCAGTGGCCCCGGAGCCCGGATCGTGCGGGGCCGTGCCGGACCGCGTAGGGCTGTGTGGGCCCGGCCCGTGCGGGGCCGTGTGGTCCCGCACAGTGCGGGGCTGTGCCGGACCGTGTGGGGCCGTGCCGGACCGTGTGGGGC
>VWYI01012819.1:0-25338 GCA_013399455.1 Anthoscopus minutus | reverse complement strand
CTGCCGCTCCCGGTCCAGGCGCGCGCGGGTGCTGACGGCGCCGCTCCGCGCGTCGATGCGCAGCAGGGCCAGGGCGGCCGCGTCGCCCTCCAGCGCGTACCGCACCTCGGCGTTGGGCGAGCCCGGCTCATCGGCATCGGAGGCGGTGAGGCGGAGCACGGCGGTACCGGGGGAGGCGGCCTCCGACACGGCGGCGAGGTAATGGGGCCGCGGGAACGCGGGCGGCTCGTCGTTGAGGTCGGCGACGCGCAGCAGCAGCGGCTCCTCGGCGGAGAGCGGCGGCGTGCCACCGTCCGTGGCCACCAGCCGCAGCTCGTACAGGTCGCGGTTCTCGCGGTCCAGCGGCCCCGCCACGCAGAGGAAGAAGACGCCGGCCCCGGCCGACCGCAACGCGAAGGCGCCGTCGCCGCCCAGCAGGGCCAGCGCGATGCCGCCGTCGCCCTCCGCGCCGCCGCCCTCGTCGGCGTCCGAGACTGAGACTCGGGCCACGTAGTCGCCGGGTCGCGCTCCTTCGGAGACCCGCGGGCCGCCGGTCTCGGTGAGGTAGAGCAGACGGATGGAGGGCCGGTTGTCGTTGACGTCCAGCACGGCCACGGAGACGAGGGCGCTGGAGACCTCGGGCTGGGAGCCGCCGTCCCGCGCCTCCACGACCAGGCGGTGCAGGGCCCGCGCCTCGCGGTCCAGCGGGCGGCGGAGGCGCACGACGCCGCTGCGCTCCTCCACCACGAAGTAGCCGTCGGGGTCGCTCTGCCGGTGATTGATGGCGTATCGCACCTCGCCGTTGGCGCCCAGGTCGGGGTCGGTGGCCCGCAGGCGGCAGACGGCGGTTCCCGGCAGGGCGTCCTCCCGCAGCCGCGCACGGTACTCGCTGCGGCTGAATGCGGGCGCGTTGTCATTCTCGTCCAGCACCCGCACGGACACCCGCAGGCGGCCCCGTCGCCGCGGGCTGCCGCCGTCCCATGCCTCCACCACCAGCCGGTGGATGTCCGCCCGTTCTCGGTCCAGCCGCCGCAGCAGCACCAGCTCCAGCGGCTCCGGCCGCTCATAGCGCAGCTGGAAGAGCGGCGGCTCCCCAGCCGCGCTGCCCTCTTCCAGCAGCACGTAGCCCTGCGTGCCGAAGCTGCCGGCGTCGGGGTCACGGGCAGCCGGCAGGCGGAAAGCGGTGCCGGGCGGGCTGAGTTCGGAGATGTTGAGCTGCAGATTGTCCTTCGGGAAGCGCGGCGGGTGGTCGTTCACGTCGGTGACAGCGATCTCCACCTGCACCACCTCGCCGCGCAGCGTGGCCGCCGCGAAGCTGTAGCGCGCCCTTCGCTCCCGGTCCAGCCGCCGCGCCGTGCGGATGATGCCCGTCTCCGCCTGGACGTGGAAGTCCGCCAGCACTGCCGACTCGCCGCTCCCCTCCGACAGCAGGAAGCCCCCCGGTGGGTCCGCGCCCGCTGGCAGCCCCGCGCGGATGTCGCCCACCAGCGTCTCGGCCGGCAGCCCCTCGTCCACTGCCAGGCTGAGGTTATACACCGGCGCCGCGCCACCGCCCGCCGCGCAGAGCCACAGGGGCAGCAGCAGCGCCAGCGCCCGTCCCGTCGGGGGAGCGCCGCCCTGCCCACCCCGGCACCTGCCAGCCCGCAGCCGCCGAGCCATGTTTGGCCGCTAAGCCGGCATCGCCGACCGCTACCGCACCCAGCTGCTACCTGCACCCTGCTACCGCCACGCAGGTGCCTCCGCCTCGCCGCCGCGGGAGCAACTCCCGAACGCCGCCACCGGTGATGGGAAGGACGAGCGTGTGCGAGGGGGCGGGTAGCGGCTCTCGCCGCCGCCGCCCCGCGCAGCCCCCGCCCCGCCGCAGCCCTGGGGGCCACCGCCCGCTCACCCACCCAGCGCTCGGGGGGGCGGCTGCGTCCCCCATGCACGGACGTGTCGCGCTGGGTCGCGATGGTGTGGTGTTGCTCCAGGGCCGCGCAGAAGTAGCAGAGGTCTTCAGCCAAATTAATTACTCAGGGAATCAGCTGGCTTCCTGCTAATGGGGCGAAGTGTAACTCACGCACCGGCTGCTTCTAGATGCAGAGGCATGGCTTGTGAAGGAGAAGAATTTTAATGGAACAGAAATCTCCAAGGATAAACGAGTTTGCACAATTCAGCGAAGATTTGTCTCGCCTTACTATTCTGGTCTTCATTTTCCATTAAAAGGTTTGCTTGTTATCCTAGCACTAGGTCAGTAAATAGCAATTCATGGCAGGAGAGCATTTACTGGAAGTAGGCTTTAAGGAAACTTCAGTCAGTTTCAGCAAGACCAGAACTTTTTTTCTGTGGTCAGGACTACTATTCCTGACTCCCATATCCATCTCAGAATGGTCTAAGAATGAATTAGTGTTTCTTCAATGACACTGAGAACACACAGCAGCGTAAAAATGCTAAGTACCAACCATCCACCTGTCCATGAAAGCCAAGTACAAGACTTCAGTGGTTACTAGTCTCTTGCTGTTCCCACTGATCCTTTACAAACTTAACTTCACCTTTCTGGCAAGAATCTAACAGCTGTTAAGAGAAAAGTAAATTCATCCTAGGACAGACAAGTAAAATCAGGGCAAAGACAGTAAGTAGGAGGAGGAGTTGCTGTAGCACAGTCCTCTCCTATGAAGGGGCACTTGAGAGGGCAGCTGTTTTACTATTTGCCTCTTTTCCAAGTCATGGAAGAGCTACTCAAGTACACTCCCAGAGAACTCTGAAAAGGAAGCAAACTCACTGCAATAGTGAGGAGAAGGGGAAGAGAATTTTTTTTCCAACATTTTTGAGACCTACACAATACCACATATGCGGATTAAGAGGGTAAACTAGGTTCTAAAGTAAGTTTAGAAGTCCTACTGCATGTGTGCAGTTGCATGGACAGGAGAGGGAACACATGGGATCACATCCACTGTATCTGACTTGCCTTCTTACACAGAGAAACAGGGCAGAGGAAAGCTAGATCTTACCCAATCTTCTTAAGCCCATTCTGAGAAAGCCTCTGTATATTTATACACTCTGATAATTACAAGCATAGAAGCAAGAAGGAAATGTAGAGGCCCTTGCCAGCTTCGTTCATATTCATTGAGAAAACACATGGATCTTCCCCAAGTCACAGATGTTCAATATGAAAATGCCTGAATAACACTGAATCACAGCCATGTCTCATGCAGCCCATGCTGTCACTAAGAAAACATGTGAATCATGTTCAATCAGGACATTCACCGAAAAACTAAACAAAACCTGCTGTTGACATGGTCAGGCAGTGCCTAAAGAGCAAAACCCTGTATTCATATACAGCATACATAAAGATAGCAGGGGGAAAATAAGACTGACGTAGTTCTCTGTGGTTCTGGCAGTTTCCATGTATTTTGTGAAACCAGGGCACTTTAACAGTTTTATATGAAGTAAAGTCAAATGAAAGCACTGATCAATGACAGCATGTTTCCAGAAATACTACATCTTCAGGACAATATACATGTTTCGCCTACATGAGCATGAGCTTTACCTCTTAAGTGTTTTTCCACCTTCTTTGTGTTTCTGCCTTCTCTGAGTCTGTTCTTTCCTCCACTCCATTCTTAGATATGTTCTCTTCTTTTTTTCCATGTTCATGACCTCATTCTTCCACAAATCACAAACAGAATTTTCTAAATCTTGATGTTTGCCATCTCCTGGCTATATTTTGCTGCCACTGCTGTTCCCCATCTTCTCAGTGACATGCTGACCTACACAAAAAAGAGAACTGACATTTCTAAGACATGGAGGGAAGCTGCCACAATGAGGTTATTCCAAGGGAAGCAGAGTATCAAAGTTTTAGTGCACTAGCCACCTCCTACAGCCTCAACACATCACTCTCATAGTGAAGACACTTGTCAGCTCCTCAGATCTATAAAGTCTTCCAGTGTAAAAGGTGGACAGGAGGATAAGATTAGAAGGGGAGGATGTTGGTTAGAATACACAAAATGCCTGAGCATTCCAGTTTAGAAGGGATTGTCTGTTGGTGAGCCACCCTGCTCAGTTAGATAAAGTTACTTCTCCTGCTGTTATCCCATTCCTGGAGCTGGCCACCTCTGATTTTGTAAGCAGATGAACAGCATAGGAATCCACTTTCAAGCCGGTGAAGTTTTGAACCCTGTATCTTCAGGCAACCCTACATGAGTATCCCTCTAGTCCACTATGCAAGGCAGTGAACTCTGGTGCTCCCAAGAAGCTTCACATGCCAAATTCAGCTGTCCTGTGGCAGGGACCCAACCTCCAGGAAAGGTGTAAGGAAGGAAACTGGAAGGTGATAGCTGTATCAGCTGCTCAAATTTAATCAGCCCATATTTTCAAATCACAATTTACTATAGCTTAATCCTCCTTGGATTAACTGGAAATTCTTTTTCCTTCAGGGAGAATTAAACTATAGCAAACTAAATCTGGGTATGACACTAGAGTGCAAAAGCTCACTGAAAGAGAGTTAGTGTTTTTACAACCATGAAGGTCTATTAATAACAGAGTTAGTTCTACCTACAAACATTGCCTCGCCCACGCAACAGCTGTGACAGCTGAAGATGTGACCCTCCCGTGCTGAAGACATAGCTGAGGTGGTAAAGTAGTATTACCACTTCCTTTTCTGCCGCTCCCTGGCTCACCGCAAACCAGCAGCAGCAGCAGCAGCAGCAGCAGCAGCAGCAGCAGCAGCAGCAGCAGCAGCAGCAGTGTAAGCCAAACCACCTGACTCGGGGCTGAGGCAGGGCGGGAGCGCTGCAGGACCCATTCCAGCACTCATTAGATGGGCGGTAGCAGCCAGCTGAGGGCAGAGCGTGGCTGAGCTGCTCCAGACAGAGCTGAAGCAAATAAAACCTGAAAAATTTTCCGTGAAGTTATTTCCTGCTGTTTGAAGACAGCATGGTGTCAGCTGCTTGTTACTGCCTTTTGGCCAATGGGCACCATGCTTCCATTTCTGCCTACCAGGTGGTGTTCCCTGATCCTCTATGGGTTTAGTTTAAGGACAGAGATTACTTAAGCAATGCTGAAACAATGATTTCCATTAACCTTAGTGATTTTTTTTTCCTACACTGGGTTACAGAATGCCCATATAAATCAGCTTTCTGGCAAAACTGAGGTGTGGGGAAGCACTAATATTTTCAACTATTACAGCTGGATCTAAGAAAGGATGTTTGTCTCCAGCCTCACTGGCTGAGGTCACTATGGATATTCAGCCTGTAATATGTGATATATGGAGAAAGCATTAGCTTTGCAGAGCATCAGGTGTTTCATTATTTATAGTTCCCTGGGCACACGTGTATTGATTTCAGCAACACCTCCTTGAAAGAGTGTCAGCTGCACAAAAGATTTGCTGGTGACCACATGGAGGCTGGTCACAGATACTATAATAAAAAGCTGTGTAAGGACTGGTCTCCTTACAAATGCAGAGAAATGTAATTAAGAGTATTTCTTTTTTTTCTCGTAGCCATCATTTAACTCCTAACACAAGCTAATTTGCTGAACTCCTTTTGCTGTGAAATAATAGATGCTTTGCCTTCTCTGATGAAAAATCACACAGTTCCCAGAATCTGAAGGGAAATAATATACCTGAGTCTGTCTTCAAAAGCAGGAAAGACTTTCATACTGTTTGTACTACAGATAGCAGTAGCTGGGTTTTTCAGTTTCATTCGAGATGTAGCACAATGCCTTCACTCTGCCTGTAGAGCATGTTGCTGATGCCTTCTCTGGGCAATTAATTCAGAATTTGTCACTCAGATATAACCATCTAAGTAGGATTACTCAGATCAATATTTTCACATTAACGTTATTTCTAGTCCACTTATCTCATATGCTGTCAACCAGATTTAATCGTCTGTCCCAATTTTGTATTTCCATTTTATGGCTCTTCATTAATCTCTCTGCTGCCAACCCCATTCCAGCTGCACACCTTTCCAGCTGCAAATCCAAGTGTCACATCACTTGTCAAGATGATTGCTCAAATATACTTAGATTTGCCTGAAAAAATTGGCTGTATCCTGCCCCTGTTAAATTTATCCCAGTATCTGCTGCAGGATGAAGACATTTCCTGTTATGCACAATATCTATAACTGATCTTTATGATGAACAAAGTTTATAGAAAATAGCAAATAAAATATTAAAATAAGCATTAACACAAATTAGATTCTACTAGGTAAGTGTTCATTCAGATTTTGACATCGTAACCAATTTTATATCTTTACCTATATTTAGTTTATAAACTTGGTCACAGATTTAATTAATCTAGGTTTGAGCTTTCATCCAAAAGACTCCCCAAATAAAATTGATTGCTGTTTACTTCCTCATTTGTAATTAACATCATATGGGGTTATCTTTAGAACAGAAGAAAGGCTTCTTTCTTTAGTTGTCTGTTATTCCAACAAGCTGATGCAGATTTGAAGCAATCTCTTTAGGATAGCAAAGGGTTCACCCTTACAGGCCAGGAATAAACACACAAGAGCTTCCCACTACTTGGGTTGCATTCCACATAAAGCTGTCTTTTGCCATCTGCTTGCCACTGCTGAATCCAGTGGCCTCTCTAAAACTTGAAGGGTAGCTCCAGAAAATGTGAAAAAATATATCCATCTCCTTAGATATAATATCTCCCTTGACTACTATATTCAGTTTTCACATAAAATTTATGAGATTATCTACATTATCAACTTTTCTCACACAATAATAGAACACAACATGCAATCAGACCCAACAGTCAAATTCTATGTGTGCAGAAGAGCAAAAGAAGAAAAGACATAGATGTGAGAAACAAAATGGGACCAAATCCTGTTATCTGATGTGTTTGTCTGAACTGCAGATGATAGTAGATAGATAGTAGATAGATGAAAGTATCCAATGACCAAACACATTTGCAGGAGCTCTGAATCCATATCTTCATCTGGATGCAGCCTGTTAAATCAGGGGCGTGAGTGCAGCATTATAGAAGTTATTCCATATCTACAGGATATGATATCCTAGCATTTACTGTGCTTCCCAATCTATTTCTCTCTAAGCTTTGAAGCTTCAAAAATCAAGAACTGCTGAAAGCATGCAAAACAAAACCATTACAACTATATCTGAAGACACAGAAGTCATCAAGTAGAGAATTTCTCTGAATTAGCTCTTCCCAGATTTCCCTTCAGTGACGTCAGTTAGCTGATGTTAACATTGGCCAGCACTGTGCACAGCACTATTGGTGCCAGCGAGCCTAAATACAGTAGTTGGAAGTTAAAAGTCTGTTATGAGAGTTCAAGCTGCAAACAAGATGCAAATAGCTAGAACGATTGCAATGGCATGCCATGGGCCAGGATGCATTTTCTGTCACTTGCAGTCTTTTAAATCAAGGTTAGACAGCTAACAGACATGTTCTATTTCAGCCACAAATGACAGGGCTTTAGGCAGGAATTACTGAGTAAAACAAAGTCAGGCTAAACGATTAGGCTGTTCCTTTCTGGCTTTCACATCTATGAAAATCCAGCTTCCCAAGGCAGCTGCCCTGATCGCAGAAGAGCAGCCCACACAGTGTGCTTGAGACTGGAAACCTGCTGCTATCACTTCATCAGCTGAGGTCCCTGCTGAGGACTCAAGCTTATGGCACTGAGAGGAGGGAGAGTCTACACAAAAAGCTGTATCTTAATATGCTAAACCACTCTGCCAGCTGATTCCCTTGCTGCATTGAGCTAAGTAATAATTTTAAATAGCCGTAAATCAGAAGAGCTTTACTTTTAAAAGTGAAATATACCATAATCCACATGTGAATTAATGCCCCTGGCTATTTTCTCTCTCTCAGGTGCACAAACACTAAAAGCAATGAATTCACCAGCAGTTTTGAGCCTTCGTATTCCTCTTCCAAATGATAATTTCATAAAGCATTTTGATGCCTGAGTTTTGGCTGCTGTGCTACAGCTAACACTACCACAATTATATTCCTGAAAGGTTCATGTTTTCTTAAACAGTCTATTAAGAGCTATAATATACAAGAACAAAGAAATCCTCCTTGTCCCAGTCTAAGTGCCCTGACCTGCTGATTTTCAGGGCACACCATCTTATGCAGTACTATGCATTCCTTTGGGGAGGTGACAGCTGGAGGTGTCAGCTGGATGGGGTGAAAACCCCCCAGCAGCCATAGGGGAGCAGATGTTTGTGGTACCTCCTGTAGCAGGTTTGTACTGGCAGCTGTAAACTGTTGCTGGGTAATTCTGCTCATGTCATTTTGCTCAGAGGTAGTGGAGCACCTAGCATCTTCTCGATAGGCACCCATTTTTATTAGGTGTGGAAACAAATTTGTACAAATCTTAATTAATGAATCCTATTTGACTGAAAGTAAGCCAGACAGAGTGTAGGAGACAGAAGTTGATTGCCTATTTTAATTTGGGTCATATAAGCTGCATGTAAAAGCAGTTCTGACAGCTTCCTCAAGCCTCTTCATGTCAGCAGGGGGAAATCCTACTTTTACAGTGCTGTCACTAAATTATCCAAGATCTAATCCTTTTTTTTTTTATAGAGTCTACCACTACAGAATCTTTCTGGGGCTGAGAAGGCTCATAATCACCATTCCATAGAGGACTGCAGGCAGATACTAAGACAGGCCAATATACATTCTTCAATGGACAGAGACCCCTGAGGTAAAACTGAACCTGCTCTTCAGCTGAAGGTCTCACAGCCCCACCCTAAAGGGCCACAGCCTGAAATAACAGACCCAAGGTGGGGCTACATGCCAGAAAAGCCCCAACCATATCCCCATCACATCTTCCAGTGCCACAGTCTTTGCAGTTTGCAAAGACAGTGCTCGCAGGCAGTGAATGCACTGGGGTGGGGAGCTCCCTGTGGAGCCTCACTCCATGTGCCCAGCCACAGAGAGCATCAGCAATGCAACCTGAACTTCCTGCATCCCAAGGCAGTGGCTTTGGGTTTGTTTTTCCCCACTTGCTTTTCCCAGCCTATTCTAGTTGTATTTCACTGCTGATCTTTTTTTTTTATTAATTTGTGTGTGTGTGTGTTTAAGAATAAAGTAACACAGGCTTTTACTAATTTTAGCTATGTACTTTCTGCTCTGGTGGCAGGAATGTCAACTATAAGATGCTTGAGATCACAGCATCATAGCAGTGGTTTTAAAGCTTCAAATATGGACATCACATTGTTACCCACAGCAGATTGTTCCTCACCACAAAACAGTCAACCAAAATATATTTCTAAATGTTTTTTTCATCACTCCTAGAATAGCTATGAATATTCACATCTTTGACTATGTTAATTTTAACAAAACCCTAGCTACAGGTTGCAATGCTTCCATGTATCATACTGCAGTAAATACAGAAATCGGTGTATTTCAGAGTGAACTCAGCCCAAAAGGATAGGAAGGAGAAGTTTCTTAAGCCTTAAGTAAGTCAAAAGATAAACTCTAATGTATTTAGAAGAAAAAGAAAGACTGCTAGGCATCTGTAAAAGGAATGCAGGACTTCTAAACCCATGTATATCCATGCACTAGAATATGACAACAGGAACAAGAAGATATCATAGGAAGACTAAATTCATACAGTTAATTTTAGGCAAGAACTATCTGTAGGCTCAGCTTACTATTTCAATTACATCTGCCATGTGTTCGTGCCTGACTTGACCACATTGATTCTGAATTCCTGCATCATAGGGTTTATGGCTACTTCTTTCAAAATAACTCAGAATGCATCCCATTTCTGAGCTGCACTGAAAAATGCCATCAGGAAAATGAAACTGGATTCCTAAACATGTTCATCAGGTGTCTTGGGTACAGCACAGCTGGAGTGGCCTTTCCCAGTGTCACAATGCTCCCAGCCAGAGTCATACTCTAAAACTGAGTGCCCACACTTTGGGGATTAGAAGAGCACATCTATTTTTAAATACAATTTTCCTGACAAGAGCCCAGCCTTTTTTAGGTCGCTCAGGAAAAGAATTAATGATACGCTTTTCAGACGTTACCAATAAAAATGTTATGACACTTTTGAAAGGAATCATGAGTTGTTCAGGTCTAGAACAGGATGTGCAACAGATCACGCTTTGCTGGTAGTAGACCTCAGGCAGAGGGAGGTGTTACTGCCTGGAAGGGGCAGTTTGTACCAGAAATCCCAGTGTTGCTCACATCTAGCAGAAACAAATCAGCACTGAGAAGGGCGTAAAATGTCCTAGTGAATTCAAATGACATTTTTCCTCTACAGCATAGTACTTGACTGAAAATTCAGAGAACAGAGAAACTGAGTGCTCTGTTGACTTTGAGCTCTGCTCAGAGCATCATTTTCCTTTCACACAAACCAGGGAAGGACCATATCTACAGCCAGTCTCTGGGCTAGTCTCTAGGAAACAACCTCCCTCAGGGATGCCACAGCTACCCCAGAGCTCCCACTCTGCATAGGAAGAGCTGCTGCTGGGATGATACAGATGGGCTCCCCACTGCCACACAGGGACAGGGACATCAGGCTCCAGATAGGACCTGCCTAACATAGGGACTCACTCTGCCTTTCAGCTTCCCATCCCTGACCACCATGTCCCTGCCTCTGCCTGCCACAAACCTCCATCTGCCTAGCACCTCCCAAATGAAAACGGGCAAAATGCTCAGATCACCACACAAACCCAAGTAATCACACAAGGCAAAATGACATCGTCACTTCAGTAAAATCAACATGCTTTCTCTCTGACTCCATCTTCAGTTTATTGCTGCATGGTGGGGAGGGGAGGAGGCCGTTGAACTCACTGTGGCTGTAGGTATTTTCCTAGATCTGGGAGCAGTTCACAATTTCCTTGCTTATTCTAAAGAAAACAACACACACAAAAGTGCTCCTGCAGGGCAGAATATGGAGTCTCTCTCAGGCTCAAATCTCAGTTTTCACCCATAGAAAAAAACACATTGCCAGCATGAGCTCATGACAGGGTGATCTCTCTCTGAATGCTCGTTTTGGCTTACGTCTTGGAGCAGCTTGCTGTTTTCTCTGTAGCTCAGTCGTGTGATATTTCACCTCACTCTTCATCAAGAACCAGGAGGGGTCTGTGTGATGGAATGAAAAAATAACAGCAGTTTTAATTTAACGTGCATTTCTTTTATGAGAGGGCCTTTTGAAATTACAGACAGAATTTTTATTTTCATACACAAAGCCATTCTCTGCTAGGGAAAGAGTTCAGGTCTGCATTTTCTCTTTCATTTTTCTCTCTGAATGAGCTGCTTTCAGTTGTTGACATAGGCTGTCAGAATTTCATTGCACTAAACAGATTGTTGGCAGCTGGTGAGAAGGTAAAATGAATTCATCTACACTGAAATAATAGTTTGTACTTTAGAAAGTGGCATTCATTTACAAGCCCTAAAGCTCTCTACAGATGTGAAGGAATGAATGAAGCTTTATAAAGCAGAATGTGTACTTTTCAGTCCCAAGCACAGAAAGCACCTGTGCCTTTAGTCTGTCCAAGGTTAGACTAAATGCACCTGAACCAAGATCTACTGAAATCAATAAAACATTTCCTGTAACTTCAAGGCATGCTGAGCTGAGACCTAAGCTAGTGACAGAAATGGAAAATAATTCATAACCCTCAAATCTCTCTTCTAATTGCTATTTTAGGCTACTTTTCTTCCTTCTGTTTTAGAACAGGCTTAAACCAGAACATCAGCCAAACCACAAAAATTTATTACATGACAATATGATACAAGAGAATTTGTGTTAAAGCTTTCCAGAAAAAAATCTTATTACAAGGACAAATAATAGTATTTTGTGGCCAAGATAATATTTAAAGGAAATCAGAGTCAGTTGAAATATTCTCATAGGTTTCTTTGCTTGAACACTAAATCATTTATCTAAAATCTTTATTTACTGCAACAACTTTATGCCATTGCTCCCTAGGTTAAAGGGACAGCTATAGCAGAAGTATCAGCTAGAATTCATGACTCAGTAGTGTACCAGGGAAATTAAAAATCTGAACCCCTCCAAACTGTGCACTGTTTGGCTGCTAAACAGATGCAAGTCTTTAGCAATGAGAAGTTAAATCATCTTTTAATTTAAACCACACCTTTTTAACTGCAGTAACTGTTATGTAGTCATAACTGTAGGATGCACTTGGAAATACAGATGTCTCTCAGCTACATGGAAGCAAATTATCGTGGCTGGGATTAGTCACACCACAGCAACAGGAAGACACCCAAGCTGCTCTGAGAAGACAAGCTAATTTACTTGCTCACAACACCATCCAGACAGTTCTACTGCTTTCACACCTGAGCTGGGCAAAGCAGATCTGTCAGTAAAAGTCTGGGACTTCTCTACTGTGTTGTCAACAGCATCACCAACGTTCTTATCTTATCAATTGTTCGTAATATCTGCTCATGCTCTGATTTACATGGGCTTTATATTAGCTATGGTTTTATTTTCTCCAGGTGGTCACTTCATTGCATATTTAAGCTAAATGCAGTTACAATAATGGAGGATTCCCCGATTACCTGCAAACCACAGTCCTGCAACAGAAAATATCATGGCATTAACTTCATCCTCTTTCTCTCCTTCCCTAAGTTCCAAACCACTTATTCACCCCCTGGAGATGTTCTGACCAGGACAAGAATGGAAGTTTCCAAGTCAAAAACCTTGAACAGAAAATGGCTCTCCAGCTACCCCTTTTCTCTCTTACATTAGCAGCCTTCCAGGCCGAGGGCCAGCACTAACTGATGGCTGAGCCAGGAAAGGACAAGCTCCCCTGGACTGCTGGAACTTCCCAGGCCAAAACTAACATATTCAAATCAAGGCAAGAGGTGGCCAAAGTAGACTGTGGAGCACAGGCATTGTGCATTCACATGGGATAAAACCAGCACTTAATGTGCATGGTATTGGTTTCTCATCAGGTAGAAGATGCATCTTCATAAGGAGCATGTTGAAGGAACCTGATGCTGGGAGAGAGAAGCCTGGCTGAAAGGACAAGGTCTGTGTCCACAAGGATTCTTCTCAATCTCCCCATGCCAGGTAACAAACAAATAAATCCCACAAAGTTCTCCTAGCTACTAATGATTTCTTGAGCATTTAGAAATCCAGCCAGAATGAGGTTGGAAGCCCAGCCAGGCCTTTGGATCATAGACTTGGAACAGGCTGAGACAGACACCCTCAAAGGGCAAGATACTCTGCTTTCTCTGCTGATTACAACCCCCATCCAGACAACATCACCTCAGCCTCCTTCAGATCTGGTTTCAAACATTTTCTTCCCATCAGTGCTCCTTTCTCAGCTAACTCAGGTCAATGCTGCTGTTGATGGATTACACAAAACAGAGATACAAGATGAAGTACTTATTGTTAATGTAGTAAAGACTCTCCCATCCATATTTCTTTCCAAGGACCCCAGTATAAATGAAGACTGCTCCCCCTAAGCCAGAGAAGAACAACCCTCATATATTCTCTACAGGACTATTTTAGCTCATTCATGAATTATCATAACATATAAAAACATATGTAAAAAGTATCGGGTGAAACGCCTGCCTGACTGGAGTCAATGGCAAATCTCCCATTTACTCTAAAGGGACAAAATTTCAACTACTAAGTTCCAAAATGAACATTTTCTGCCTACATTTTCTTGGCTGCTTATATTAGGCAGATGCTCTGTGTTTGCTCAACAGCTAAAGAAAGTTATTCTTTTCATGCAAAAAGCTGTCTTGTCTCCCAGCTTTGAATAATTTCTTCAGAAAATAATACCAAATTGTCAGGGTTTATACTGTCAAATCTGGGTTTGGCATAACCAAGCGAACTCACTGGCTGCTAGCCCTGCCATTAATAGTAACAGCAGAGTTTGGGACTTCTCCTTTGGTTTTCCACTTGTACATGTCTCTGTGTCCAATTTCAAGCACAGTTAATCATGAAGCAAGGAATAAATGGCAAAGTGGAAAGGTTGAGGATGGGGAAATGCAATGAAACTCCTCTGAGTGAGCAAAAGGTCAATGACCTGAGCACCAGGAGATTAAACTGGGGCAGAAAAATGTGTTCAGAGAGGACGCCTAGCCATTCTAGCAGCAGTGCATTAATTACCTCTCACAGCTTTCTGCTGCTCCTCCACATGGGCTGCTGCCCTGTAGCCACAGGACAAGATGCAGGCCAGCATTTCATCTGCTCCAGTTCACACTTTCGTGAGTTAATCTCAACTGCCTCAATTTGCACCAATAAACTGGGCAGTGAATCACAACAGGCTGGGACCTAGGCAGGCTCCTGCCAAGAGCTGCCTCTGGCCAGGGCATGGAGGCCAGGCAGGTACAGGGGTGATTTGTTGGGGATTGCAGCCAAGTCTCCCATGCATTCAACTCACAGACAGCCATATGGCATATCCAAGGACATCAAACTGCTGCTGATCACAGGTAAAAAACTCCCCAAGAGGTGAACTGGAAAAGTAAGCATCTTCTGGAGGAGGATAAAGAGTTAAAATTCTCTTGGGAGACTTTGATTTCCTACTAAATTACTCCTCTGTGAACTTTGTGAACTTCCCTCTGCCCATCAATTAATGTATTAAAAAGTCTCACCAGAGTGCTGGGAGATGCAATTCCTTCTTCAAAACCTACATCTAAAGCAGTAATTTAATGCAGGGAGCTTTTGTATGCCCAAGTTCAGAAGCCACTTCACTTTTTTTGACCTCTCTGTTAGAGAGACAAAACTCTGGCTAATATCTCAGCCTGGGGAATTTTTCCCCTTTTTGAAGAAACACAGAGAAAAGGCAAAGGCACAAAAATGAGAAAATAGTTCAAACTGGAATTTAAACAGGTGTTTAGATAGAACAAATACTAATCCCTCAGTTCATCACTTTCTGAGGTGGGAAAGGACATGAAAGAAAGAAGCAGTACATTAATGCAGTTAGAACATTTCAGAATTAACTGATACATCTCATCCCAGCATGCCCAGCATAGTCTCTCTAGCTGCCTCACCCCAATAAATATTTTCTGATTGTAACTGATTATACTTTAAAATACAAAACCACACATTTTGGTAGAAATGACCTCCCCTGTTATGACTAGTAGATTCAAGGCACAAATGTGACTGCAGAATTTGCTGAAGAGGGCTTATGACCAAAAGCGCTGGCAGAGAAAAGACATTTCAGAAAATGCAGCCATGAGGACAATATAACTTTTAAATTTCTCTGCCAGTGTATGCTGGGTGGATTTATGTATCTTTGGTCTGTGAGGCAGGGCTCAAGACTTATCTGTTGGCTTAAACCTTCGCTGAGGGAAAAGAGGAAAAATTAGGGGTTTGATAGAGGAAGCTTTATAGTATGAAGTTTGGGAGGTTTGATGCTATGGCCCTACTTTTGTGGTGGGTTTATAAGACACAAAAAGCGCATGAAAAATTTTACTTTAGTGTTTCTTCTCAATACTTATTCTCTGGTGTACTTTTTATTTCTATTTCCTTCTGTCAAAGCAGAAAAAGCCCAGAACAGATGTGGGAAATGTAGATAGATGGAAAGTGAGTCAATCAACCAGCCAGGACAGATATTTCAAAAGTGCTAGTGCTTCTTGACCACACCTTGCTCTTTTCACCATCTTGTCCCTGGTACCTCCAGTGTCCTGTTCCTAGCACACAGGTGAGCTGGGCAGAGTTCACAGCAGACTTGGGCTCACACTGGGGGTTTCTGTGTGAGAATGCATTAAATTATATATGCATGAGCAAAGCTGGCTCAAAGATGTGAATCAAAGAGGAAAAGAAGGAAAATGAGTGAAAAGAAGGATATGAGGCAAAGACTGCAAATAACACCAGTTTATTAGACCACTGAATGAGTGCATTTTTTCATCTTAAATGCAGTGTTTAAAAATAATAATAAACTCATATTAACTGAGGCAGCTAATGGAAAACAAATGCATAACTTCAAGGAGCCAGATATGGAAAAAATGCCAAAGAAGAAATTTTGGCAAGACAAAGAAGACTTAAGAGCAGAACAAATACAGGAACACTTCTTCTCCCTCCTCCTATTATGAGATGCAACAGTAAGGATCACCATATACACTGAGCACATATCACAATATTCATTGTTGTGATTTAAAAGGAGAAAAGAATGTGAAATAGGAACTGCAAATTTAGTTTCCCAAAATTTATTTCCTCAGGAATGTGCATATGCTTTATTTTCTCCAACCTTAACATCCAGTGTGAAAAGTAGATGGTTGTGTGGGGTTTGCACAGACGTTTTGGTAGTGTGTGTTGGCAGGAATGGATGATTAGGCAGCAAACAGCCCAAAGAGCTGGGCACATTTCCAAATAGTTGATACTGCCCTGCTAAAGCTGCTGCCACTGCTACCAGCTCCTAGGAAAGAGTGGCAAGAGGTGAGACTCATCTGGAGCAGCACAGGCTGGATCTACCTCTGCACCTGTGAGAAAACCTCCAAACTGGGACATGGCCCCCAGGGCTGGTAGATTTACACCACCTTGAGCCCTGTAGGAAACATTTTGGTTTTTAGTAGCAAAAATGCTTCAATACTAATATTTGGACCAATGGTCTGGATGCAAAACCGTTCTAGCAACCCTCAGAGATTTGTAAGAAACAAGCTTTGTAAGTAACTAAAGTCTTCCAGGCCCTGAACAGGGACTAAACATAGCACCATGGGGCAGGATCCATTTCTGTGCTATGCTCAGTTACTGCTCAGGCTGTATATTTGTTAGGGATAATGATCACTGCAGGGAGGCAATGAGCAAAGCAGCTGTAGAATTTCTGTTTCCCAGACTGCATTCACCTTGCCAAACAAAATTTAGAAATCCAGTGGAGTGAATCAGTGATGTTTCTCAGTTCTATCTCAAATGCAAAAAATACCACCCCAAAACCAAACAGAAAAATGTGAAAAATGCAACTCCATGCTCAGTATGCCATTGTGGCAAATTATAGATCACAACTATTATTTTTATTGTTGTGATACTTTCAGACAGGAGAAACAACAAAGTTGTCAGCAAGACAGCTTTAGAGTCTCTACAAACTCCAGTGAATTTTAGAAGATATGACCCTATAAACACAACTCCAGTGTTTCCAGCAAGTGATCCCTTTCTAACCTCTAGGCATCAAGGGGAAAAAAAGAAACCCATTTCTTCTTCCCCTGTAATACACTCACTTCTCTGATGGTCTCTGGTACTCAGAAGGGAAACAACAGATTATTATTTTATTTTGCTCATGAGCCAACAGGGACAAAGAGGCTTTTGGTAGGAGTGGAAGAAGGGGAAGAGCTCTGGGTTGGGAGTACAGCGCTGTGGCTGTGTCTCTGCCCACCACCTCCCTCCATTCTGGAAGGGGCAGGCTGAGAATGAGGAAGGACAGGGTGTGTCCAGGAAGGAGGAAAGCAGCATCTCACTATGCTGACCACCATCCTAATCAGCTTCACCACAGAGGGAAATTACAGAAGCCTAAGGACAACTAAAAGCACTGAAAATTAATTTTAAAAGCTGAGAATCAAATGCATATTTGCAAGAGGCTTAGCTGACTACAACTATTTATCATCAAAATGGGAGGCTAAGACATTTTAATTTTTTCCAAGGTAAGGTTCTCTGGGAACATTACCCTTATTCTCTCTTGCATAATACAAATTATATTCCCCTTCTACTGAAAGAGAGAAGTGACTTCATATGAACTGCATGTGAGAACATACAGGAAAACCTTAAAAAAAAATACCAACCAAAAAACAAGAGGATGAGGAAAGTGTATTCTTTATACAGGAACATTTCTAAATTCAACCACATACTACTTTGGTCCTGTCTACACTAGAGAAAAGCACCACATTAAAAGAAGCCAGAACTGACAGGTCTTAAAGCAAGGAAAACTGTGAAAACACAGTATTGCCCTGAGGTAGGAGCGACTACAGCTGTGTTATTTTAAAACATGCTGGCTCCTAGTGGCTAACTGTGAGGTGTGTCCTGTATAAAATCACCAGTTTTGTTTGTCACATCCAACACACCTCTACACACAGGTATCAGTTATCACCAGAGTTGTTTCAAATTAACTGCTGCAGTATAAGCAGGGTGTAAGCACACACTTATACAGACATTTATGTTCTGGCCATTCATTTTGTAAACACACCTCACCTCACCATCCCTTCTGTCTTCCCTTTGAACAGAGCAACAACATTTAGGCTCTTCTTTATGGAAGTCATGTATGGAGATGCAATATTCCCCAGGGTAGAAAGTTCTCCTATTTCCTACTTATGACCATTATTGGTAATAGCTCTTTGTGATTTTTTCTTTCATTTCTCTATAGGTACCATGTTATCATGAGACTTGTATGTGCTGGAGTATTCCTGAGTCCAAAATTTTAAGACAATTTAGAAGTTTGACCACAATTTAAAGGTCTTTATGACCTGCAATACTAGATCTGTTTACTATTTATAGCAACTGTTTACAGGGTTTAAGAAACTAAGAAATTGTGAAACAGAAAAAAGCTAAACATTTTCCCATCACAAGGACAGCTTTTCACTCACAGAGATTTTGGCATTCCTCCAGCAGAATATCCCTGTTCAGCTTCACCAATACAAAAGATTTGCCAGGACAGTCAGCCAGGTTGGCCTGAACATTTCTTAGTGGAATGCTGAGGTTTAGCAACTGTTAATGGGCACACTGCTGAGCTGAACACGTTAAAAAAAAAGAGAAAAAAGCCAGACATGATTTACTTGAACGTCTTCCCCACTTTGGTTTAGGTTTCCTTTGTGTGTGTCTCATTCTATTGCAGGCTCTACCACTTGCCTATTTTCTGTTGTCCCAGAGTGACTTTATGATGCTTGTATCTCCAATTGTCTGTTCTGTTTATATTACCTATTACCTTCTGCACCTTTAAGACTGGTTCTGAGAGCAAAAAGGAGAAAGAAGCCGCAGTTTTGTTTTTAGGAACAGCTCTCACTCCCNGACTGAGCGAGCCGAGCTGCACCTCACAGCAAGGACTTTCCTGGATTTGCCATCTCTTTGAGCAGCGAGAGATTTCATTGTTTAATATTATTCCATTTTTATGCTTGTGGATATTTTGCTTGTTAAATAAGCAGTTTTTTCCACTTTCCTTCAAAGAAATCTTTTTCCCAAACCACTTGGGGGAGGGGCAGCTTGAATCTGTTTTTTTCCTGGAGGGACCCCATTTGGAGGTTTCCTCTCAAATTTGTCCTAAACCAGGACATCTGTCAAGAATGTGAAAACTGTTGTCAGATTTTGTTATTAAAACCAGTGTGAAGCATTGTTAACAACCACTGGTGCACTTTTATACACAGTGTGCTGTATTACTATTTCACAAAAAAAATCAAGTAGGGTGAGAGGAACTGAGAGGATGGAGGCAGAATAATTATCTATCATCATCAGGTTGCATATCAGATTATGTCCAATCAGTATTTTCTGTCTCCAAGAACAACTTCCCACCACAAAACACTCCCACTGCATAGTTCTGTCAGAGTGTTGGACGCAGCAAGGCTGAACCACACAGGGACCTGAAAGAACAATCTATAGCACTGCATGCTGCACCTGGACAACATGAAACTCTCCAGAACAGCTGAGGATCTCACAGGCTCCTCAGGGATGTTGTTGATGGAAAAAGGCCAGGAAAAGTATGGGGGAAAGGGAAAAAAGAAAGGAGTTACCAGATCACAATTAATCAGGCTGGAGATACAGGCTAGAGATAGCTTCCAATTTCTTAGCAGTGTTTTCACCGTTAAAATTTCCCAAGAACAAAAACTGAGAAATTGAAACCTGCGAGAGAATATAAAACTAAAATTACACTGCCACAGGGTTATGTTACAGGAAGTTTGTGGACCTTCTCTCCTTCGTGTGAATCTTTAAAACTCACTGTGCCATTTTAAGCACAGTAGCTCTATCCTAAATCCTCCAGAAAAACTGCATCACTGAACTGGCAGCTACATGACAATTAAAACTGCAGAAACACCAGGAGCAGTTTTCTTTCTTCTTATATAATTAAAGGACATTTACAACCTCACCTACAAATTAAAAAACAAACAAACAAAATCTAACAAAAATAAATTACAAAACCAAAAATAATCAATCAGGTTTGCCCATGAAGAAAAATAAACGGCGCTTCACTACATTAATTTATGGAAGCAGCAAGCAATTTTATCTACGCTTTCATTTAGCTACTGTGATTGATTGCTAGTTACTTTCAAATTTCCCATTAAAAATTTGATTGAGAGCAACACAAAACTCCTTCACTGGGATTTTCAGTTCCAAATAGAACAAAGTCATTAACAGAATTAATGAATTCTGGTTGGTTTGCATTGCCAAGCTTTCTTTAAAAGAAACATGCTTATTAGCACTTTGCATGAAAAGAAAAGAAATTGAATGAGCAGGAAAAAATTAATATACCTACAAGACATGAAATTTGACTCATCTGGCAGCTGAAGCCATGCTCAAATTTTTGTATGGAATTTTTATATTCCTAATCTATATTGCTGCTTTATTGAAAGCAGATCTTTCAAGTTGTCAATGCAGGAAGTTTGATTGTCAAGGGGATTTACTTGGAAATAGTTAAGTCATGTTATGATTTGTGTGTCTTTTCCCAGTTAAAAAAAAAAGACACTTTTGGATGCAGCACAAAGGTTTTTCTGATTGTACAAGCTACACTCTTATCACAACAGTCTCACAACAGCAATGCATCCTGTCAACATAATATTCTGTGGCTATAAACTCACTTCTCATTCCTCAGCTCACCACTTACCTGTCAGAAAAAAACCAAACTCAGTGTTGTAAAGTAATCTCAACATTCAATCAG
Source organism: Anthoscopus minutus (assembly GCA_013399455.1). NCBI lineage: Eukaryota > Metazoa > Chordata > Aves > Passeriformes > Paridae > Anthoscopus > Anthoscopus minutus. The sequence continues at coordinate 4,644 of VWYI01012819.1, read as the reverse complement.
CTGTAAAAAAAATTAGCCTCACTATTTTTTTAAGATATTCACCATGCAAACTTTGGCTCCACTCTTCACACTTTACTTTTAAGCCATGTTTAGGACTGTGCTTGCAAGCGCTTCCTCAGTGAAAATCCCAGTGCAGCTGCAAATCCCTCCAGACTTATTCCACAGCGGTCCACAGTTCTTCACAGTGGGAACCCAGGACATCCCTCTGACAGTCCTGGGTGATCTGAGCCCAGGCCAGGGGGGTTTGAAGCCCTGGCAGGGGGGGTCAGAGACCCTGGCATGCAGCCAGAGATCCCTGTGACTTTGAGCTTGATCCATGGAATAAATTACCATCACTGTATGAAGAAGTCACAGAAGTTTAGATTTAGGATTCTTACTATAGTGAGCTGGGGAGCAAGATGGAGGGAACTGGGCATTGTCCTGTCCTCCTTCCTTCTTCTTCCCAGCCTCCATCTTTTGGGCGACAGTGGCACTTTGGTATTGGTGTAGAGTAAAAGGACACAGTCTAACATAGGTGATAGCTATTGGAAAGTAACTATAAAGTATACATAGTTTATAGTATAAAAGATAGCACAAGCCCCGGGGGAGGGCAGAGAGTGCCTTGGTCTGGTGTGCTGAACAGACCTTCGCAGGTCAGGCTGAAAATGTTTTTCTGATAACCAACAATAAACAACCTTGAGACCGAGAGCCAAAGACCTGACTTGTTCTTGGACAGCTGGGTTGGAGAAAACCTTTTTTGCATATCTTAGGGTCATCTTGAGCACAAGAGACTCTGAGATTTTGGCGTCCCTGGGTGGGCCATCCCAGAGGTGGGCAGTTGGCAGGCAGCCAAGCCACCAGACGCTGAATTCCAACCCCAGGAGAGACGCTCCACCAGAGAGAAGAATCCCAGGAAGAACAATGTGACCTTTGCCAAAACACATCGCCTCAAGCACAGCCCAGACAAGAGGACGACCAAGGCACCTGGGAATCCTCACCTGTGATCTGCTGGCCAGCGACCAGGACAACTTCCGGACCGACCTCGTGGTGATTCAGCTTTGGTAAGAACAGTCAAGATTGAGAACATGGGGGGCACACATTCCCAAGAGCAGCTCAGCATCTTGTCAGCCCTACAGGGCTTGGCAGCCACACATCCTATGGAAATTACTCCGAAAGAGCTAAAAGATTTATTATTATGGGTAAGATGTAACTACCCTCACTCAGCATCTCATCTGTTGTTTGAGCCAGGCTTCTGGCAAGAGATTAACAGACATCTTTATCACCTAGCCACAAGAAAAAATAAGATGGTAAGATGGCCATGAAGCTTTTGCCTTCAGCGAGGATAATGCTGGAGTCAATTTCGCGACGTGGCAGGGGAGTTTGTCAGCCAGCAGCGGTCAGCCCAGACTCCTACGGGAGCCGAGGGAGGGGAAGTGCCCTGCCATCAGCAGGAGGCAATTCTCCCCACAGCTGACCAAGGGGAGGCACTCATGTCTCCCACTGAACAAGAGCAGGACGATTTACCATCACGCCCAGAGTCTCCGGGGTCCCAGGTGTCTTCAGAATCCCCAGAACCCCCAGAATCTTACGGTACTCTGATGCAGACATCCCTCAACCAGTCCCAGAAAAGCCGAGATTAGCCATTTCCCTCGGTGAGGAGGAAAAGTGGGATTTTGCCTATTTTCGTAATCCCGAATCAAAACGTACACTCGCCGCGGGAAAGGCGACGGCGCCAGGACCAGCAGGGGAGGGTTTGGGCAAGATAACGGGACCTGAAGAGGAGGGAGGACAGCCTCTCGCAGCAGTGCTGGGCAGCATACAGCAGCCAGGGCCGGCAGCAGAGGCAGCCGGGGGCGCCACGAGGTCGAGGGGGGCCACGAGGTCGAAGGGGGCCACGGGGGGTGAAGCGGCGGCGGTTGTGCCTTCAGCGGGCCGGATGGCGAAAGCTCGCACAGCTGCAGAGGCAGCCGGCCAGCAGCCATACGGGGAATGCTCACAGGGAGCGGCAGCTGCGCCATGCAAAGCCAAGGCGGCTGGGACAGAGCACCAGGTCGTGCGAGCCAAGCATTCGGCCGCGACGGGCGCTCAGCCAGCCGCGGAGGCGGCGGGACGCAGCAGACGCGCTCTGATGACGCGACACCCGGAAGCCGGGGCGGGGAAGCGTCTCTCCCGTCTCGCAGGCGCGGCACAGGCACTGACAGGGCAGAAACCGCCCGCCCGGGTTGTGGGTGTTGGCACAGGGCGAGGAGGGGTGGACCCCCTCGGGGGTCAGAGCGGAGCGGAAACATCAGAGCCAAAGTCGGAACGGGACAGTGATGATGTCAGTGTCGGGGAAGATGGGGGCGTTTCCGAGAGCGCGGCTGCGCCGAAGCGAACTCAGAGGAGGCGCGGTCGGGGCGGGAGCGTCCACGCCCCCGTGATGACACAGGCAGGGACAGGGCATGGTCAGGGTGCGGAAGTCTCCCGAGGTGCCACCCCCCCTCCGTTCCCATGGCAACCGACGCACAGCCAGCCGACCCACAGTCCATCCTCGGCACCCACAGATATTGCAAAATTGAAACAAAAGATACATGAACAATCACAGTTATTGAAAGAAATGCATAAAGAATTGTCAGAGTTAACGGCAACAGCGCCACCTAGTGGCGAGACTGCAACATCACAACAAACTGCCAGACCCGGTCAGTCAAACCACAGCGCCACCTCGTGGTGAAATGTTAACATTGCAGGATTTTTTCCCAGTTTCATATTAAAAAAAATCTAGGTCGAAGAAGACGACGCCTGCACAATGAGTGGAACCTCCAGCGACTCCTGAACATCATGAGACTCAGGACACTTCTGCTGAAGCGCAGCAACAGGATGATACTGTACGTATTACTGCTTCAGGGATGTTTCAGCCTGGACACTTTCAACACCAAAGGTTACCGGCCCTTCCAGCTGGGGACAGTCAGTTTCAGTATCAAAGGGGGTTTTTGAATTTCTTTTACAATGTTTAGACACAGCCTTGGAGTCTCATCCAGAGCTGTTGGTTCATCTTTCACCAATTTTATAATCAATGCGAGGTAGTAGTGCTTTTTCTTCAACAGCAAATACTCCTTTTCCAATTATGAATGTCCAGTCTTCATCTTCATAGAACCTACAAGCATCAGGAGGGCAACAAGGAGCACAGATGCCATCGATGTCGGTGAGTTCCGCTACAACATGGCAGCAGCCACGACAGACGACAGTCTACAGGCAAGTACCCATGGGAGCACAGGCACTTTCAACAATCCCAAGCCCAGAGATAGATTGGCAAGGTATCCAAAAGGAATTAGCGAAGGAAAAAGATTTATTACAGGGATCAGGGAATATTGCAATGTCGGTGAATTATGATGCACAGGACCAAAATCAAAGATGGGAACGGCTAGATTGCAATGCAGCAAAGGATCTGGCCAAGGCCATCAGAGACAATGGACTGGCATCTCCAGATTTTAAACAGCTTTTGAAAGGCACTTTCGGTATGTATGATTTAACACCATATGATCTTAAATATCTTGTGTCATCAATTCTCACAGACAAGCAAGCCCTTGCATGGCTCAAGAGATGGAGGAGAGCCCTGGAAGAACTGAGAGCCAGATACCAGGGCGGGCCGAATGCAAACCTCACCTTGGTGCAATTGGCTGGTGATCCTCCTGAGGACAACCCGGCACAGCAAGCAGCGAGGCTTCCACAAGACGTGCTCAGCGACATCAAGGAAGCAGCACGAAAGGCAATTTTACAGATTGCACCGGCAGGAGTCCAAGATGTCATCTGCACAGACATCAAACAAGGTCCTGCGGAGCCATTTTCCTCATACACAGACTGTCTCTCACAGGCAGTGGATCGACAAGTGCTTGATGACAAAGTGAGACCACATCTGCTCCAGACCCTTGCTTTCACCCATGCCAACGNACCCTTGCTTTCACCAATGCCAACGAGGAGTGCAAATGGATCATCAGCACGATGCCATATTAGGCCACCTTGGTGGATATGCTGGAAGCATGCAGCAAGGTGGGGACACCTCAACATGTTGCATCCATCATGGAGGAACAGTTGGGAGACCAAATACAGAAACAGATCAGAGAAGCACTTGCAAATTTTTAAAAGGACAATAATAGTTCAAAGGGACAGTGTTGCAAATGTGAGGGCCAAGGGAATTTTAAAAGGGACTGCCCATAACTCACAAAGACTGAAAAGCCATTCAACATCTGTGGCATCCCCAGTGATCCAGAGCTCTTGCCACCCGGAGCACAATGCATTCTGGCAGCTTCCAAATTGACTTGTTTTATGGACAACAGTCATGCAGTGATACCCACAGGTGTCACTGGGACCTCTTGGAAAAGACAGGACTTTTTGATGTTAGGCAGAGACAGAAGCAGTATCCTCGGACTTGTCATTTACCCGTCAATCATCTCAGTGAATCGCAGTGAGGATCTGACAGTTTTAGCCAAAGCTCTTCAGCCTCCTCTGACAGTGCCAGAAAACACCCCGATAGCCAAGGCTATCGCTTTACCACCTCACACAATGAAACAAATTATGCCAGTGTTTGGTTGGCAAGACTCTTTTTCTGGTAACCATGAGGAAGTGCACGCTTCCTGAGTCAAACATTTATGTAGACCTGTTGTCACCTGTCAATTGACTTGTGACAAC
>VWYI01012816.1:0-43851 GCA_013399455.1 Anthoscopus minutus | reverse complement strand
AAGAGAGAAAGAGGGAGAGAGAGAGAGAGAGAGCAAGAGAAAAAGAGAGAAAGAGAGAGAAAGAAAGAAAGAAAGAGAGAGAAAGAAAGAGAAGAAAAGAAAGAAAAGAAAGAAAAAAGAAAAGAAAGAATAGAAAAGAAAAAGAAAATAAAAATAAAAGAAAAGAAGAAAGAAAGAAAAGAAAAAGAAAAGAAAGAAAGAGGGAAAAAGAAAGGGAGGGAGGAAGGCAGGAAGTGGGGAAGGAAAGAAGGAAGGAAGCGCGGAAGGAAGGGAGGGAGGGAATGAATCTCGGTGTTTAATATGCCTTGCTACAGATATCTGAATATCTCACCACCTTCCATGATGTTTTGCCTTCCTTTGCATTCTAGTTTTCATTCCTACTGTAAGATCTGCTAGAGAGCCTTCTTCTGCACATTTGTTTCTTCTGTTCCTCTCAGAAATGTATGTGGGAGATGAGCCTATTCATACCACCAAAAAAAATGTACTCAAACTGCAAGTAATTCCACAGAGTACAAGCTGCATGTGCTTGTTCAAAGGCAAGATAAGAAAGATGGTATCCATTTAATAAGCAAGATTGCAGCCTGTAGGGTGTATTTGATTATCTTTATGCAACTGTTAATCTTTTTGATGTTACAGCATCTGTGATTAAAGTTATAGGTGCTAATGAACTGTGGCCTTACTTGATACTTTTCATGTGACGAGCAGAGCCATATGATGGATGCTGCTATTACACTCAGAGTGGGTAAATCTGCCATCTGTTGTGTAGCACCCAGATTACCTGAGTGCACAGAGTCACTGCAGAGATGCTTGACTCATCTTCCTGTTGACAGCACCACTGAGAAGGGTGGCAGCTTTCAGAGGAAAAGATCAAGAATGAGGAGAGATGAAGGAACAGGACCAGTTGACATTAAAACAGTATTAAAGGTTCTAGAAATTCTGACAGCTGGTGCCAGACATAAAAGGTACAAACCAAAAAAAAAATTGAAATCCAAGGACACTGTTATGTGTTTCCAGCACTTTCAGTTTAGTCTTAGGGCTTGAGGAATATTGGTACTCTGTCCCAGAACATGGCCACAAAGCCCTACTGAAACTTCAGAATGATGTTTATGTATGATGACAAAAACTGCAGAAACAACCAGACTGCAGAGTAACACAATGTTTGCAGGTGTACACATAATTGCGGCTTCATTGTATCTTAGTAGAAGTGATTCTTCATCTGTCAATAGGAGTCATATTTTCCCAGAATCAAAGCTGTAGATCATAAAAACATATCAGAGTGGATGATTAGTACCATTGAGTTTGGAGGGTGAGTACATCCAAATGGACTAAATATTTCATATCTGCTTAGGAAGGGAAACATCTGTTGTGGTAGATAGGGAGAGGCGGCGAGCATAGACCTTCTTAGAATTACCTAAGGAATTATTTGCCTTTATGTTTATAGGCCCTAAATGTGCTTTCTCAGTTGTCCTAAGTATTTCTCCACTGAAATAGTCAGAAATTGTTAGCCTGATTTAAGAAAAACAAAAAAGAGAGAGAGAAAAAAGTATACAAAATCTGCATTCATCAAAAATGGAATATTCAGTTTTGGTGGTTAGACTCTCCTGTATATGTATTCATTAAAATCCTGACTGTGTGTGACAAAACAAAATGCAGGAGCTTTGGACAAGGTGAGACCTATGTGGCGTGATTTCAAAGCAAAAATAAATAAATACTCATTGCTTTAAGTTAGTATAGTCCACAGTCCATCTGGAAATATCACTTGAAGGAATTCACCACATGTGAAAATTTTCCTTTCATAAAAACCCAGAAACTCTGCTTCTCATGAGCCCTTCTCTGCAATGTCTGTCATCTTCTTTATGACTTAGGAGTAATCAGAGACAAAGAAATATCTTTATTTCCTTAGAGCCCTATACCTGAATGTGGTCACTCTTGTATTTGATCCAAGGACTTTCATTACCGACCATCTCTAATAAACTTCTGACACTGGATTTTTCTCCCCTATTGTTTTCACAATTTGATCTTCATTGCTGAAAACCAGGAAGTCAAAAGCCTTTTGAAATAATTTGTCTTTGATACAGGAAGCTTTATGAATTTTAAAATTTTACTGCCTAGCATACATGTGAGGATCTCATTCTACCTAATTGCATGCATCTGAATTAATACATCAATGTCTTACATGACTGCATTCTAACCTGAAAGGATGATTGTATCTGTGAGAGCACTGTCACATAATGCAGGAACTAATTAAAGACTGCACAACTTCATTAGTTCTGTCACAAATCTCTGGTTCGATTAAATATGCTGCAATTATATCAGTGTTAGAGGGTGGATTTGGAGAGAAAGATATAATTTACATAGATGAGATCTACATCTAGTGTAGATCTTGAACACATTGCAGCTAAATTGCTCTCCTAAATATTTTTTTTAGAATCACAGGCATTAAGAAAAGATTAGTGGATTTGATGTAATCTTTTGCTAAACAACTGATTGATAAAATACATTTCCATTCCTGAATACAATAAAGACTTTTTTTTCTTTTTGTTTTAGTGAAAACACTAAAGAAATTTTTTCTTCTTTTGCTTTTCTTGTCTTATTTACTGTTATGTTTTATTTTGAGACAAACATACGTGTGCACATAAAAGGCAATACACATCAGGCACATATTTTATGGTGACATCAAAGATTTCAGAATGAACTCAGGAGTTGGATTCAAGAGTCCATTCAGTGGGTTCCTTCCAACTCAGGATATTCCAACATTCTATGAACCCTGCTCAAAAATTAAGCAAGCTCCCAGTATGGAAAATACCTGTAATCTCTAATGTTCCATAAAAATTATTTTTTGCTTTCTATTACTTCTGAAAATGTCTTTGCTACAAGATACCGTCTTCAAAATCCTCAGTTTCCAGAGCACTTCTATAGCCAACCAGGGTAAAATGTTTTAAGGGTCTCTGACTGCTGGAAGTGTTTTGTGGGAAAGTCAGCAATTAGGCCAGGCAAAGTGACTAGACTTCTTCATAACTCGCAGTGACCTCCAGAAAACAACCAGCAGAACCCATGAGCTTTGGTTTGAAAGAGGAAGAGAGGAAATTAGCAAAAAATACAGATTATCTCTGCCAAGCTGCTGATGTAGAATCAGAGCTGGCAAAAACCACAGGGCAGGGGAGAACCAGGTGAGTAACTGTGATGATCCAAAAAAGTGTGGAAGGGCATTACAAGTCTATTATACAGACCAAGTTCACAAAAGCATACAATTCAGCCCATGGAATGTATCTGGGAGGTTGTTTAACTGCCCATGTTGTTCCATGCCTGCCCACACTTACTGACACAGCAGGCCAGCTGTTTTAGGGGGAGACAGATATGTCTACCTTCACCACCTCCCTTTCCCCCTGAAGCTATTGCTGCTTTTATGCTCTTGCATTTTCAATTTCTCCTTAAACAGGAGTTATGGTGCTTTAAAATGATTGAGTATTCTCTCCATATATCCTTGGCATGTTCCAAAATCTTCCATTACTCTGTACACAGTGGGGTGGCACGGGAAGCTCCCCCTACACTACACTGCTCTTCTCCCTCTATGGCCATATGGGTGGATATCCTTGTTCCCACCTCCCTGTTTGGTAATGTTCAAAGGGGAAAATTACACTTAATTTCTATGTCTAGACAGAAAGATTTGCTTTCAAAACCGCAATTATATTTTTAAAGTTTGAAATGACTAGATAATGAAATGATCTAGTCATATAAATGAAAATTGAGAAGTAGTTTTTCAATACCATCAGCACACATATCCAAAGCTGCTCTTTTAGAACAGAAAATTCTTGTATCTACTGCTCAGTTAATTCACTGATTTGATTTTCTTCAACACTTCTGAATCGAATAGAAACTATGTAAATACTTTTAAACTATTAAGAGATAATCAGTTTTTGTCTTTATACAGGTTGTCAGAATTTCCACAAGAAGCTTGAAGTGGAAAGATTACTTCAAAAAAGAGTATTTTTAAATGCATTATAGAAGGTTACTCAGTTGGATTTCACATATAGTGGAATTACTAGAATGGTTATTTCTGAGTTAATTGAACAAGTAATTTTCAAGAAAAATCATCAATGGGCTGCAGTATATAAATTTACTTTGTCTTAGGTGTTTTGCCTTTGAAGTTAAACTGCTTACAACAATTATAATTTAAGGGTCTTACAGCGATTATTCATGGATCTTTGCTATTATGTCAGTGAATCATCAAAGGAAAAAGGTTAGATTGATTTTTGCAAAAGATGAGGCTTTGTCAAAGATGATTTTCAGAATAAAAGGAAATGTGCAGTTTCTAGTTTGTAATAAAGCAAAGGTATTAAAAACACACAGATAATTATGTTCTAACATAAGATTTCTTTTGTGTGTGAAGAACAACTTTTTAAAAGGAATGTATAGGGAACTAAATACATTAACCACATAATTCTTTTTGATAGGATTTTCCAGATTTCTTCTTGTGTGCTGCAATGAAAGTTCACACTCACAGGACCCAGCTCAAAGGCTTTTTGCTAAAGACAGTACTGTACCAGGAAGAAAATGCAAAATGAAGAAATAGGCTTCAGCTGCATCAAAGAGAACATGAATTTTGCTGTCCTTAATAGATGAAAGGGAAAAGCATTATTGTAGTACAACATCCTGTTCTTCCTAATTATTGTCATTGCATGAGAAGTGCACTATACTGTGCAAGCCCTTTTAATGTGGAAAGATCTCTTAGCTATTCTCTACATAATTATACAATAATTAAAATACTGCAAAAGAGTTTTTCAACAATTTCTGCGAATCCCATTATAATGAGTTCTGAGTAAAAAGCAGATAACATCTGTTTTGTACTTTCTAATCATGTGTTCTTTCTGAAAAATCAAGGATCATCAAATCAATTTATTTGGCCAGGTTGAAACCAGGGTAAAATTGAAACTTCAGATGTTACAAAGCCATTTAGACTCAAACTCTTGTTTGGTACCAAAGCAAGATTTAAAACTACTTTGGGGACTGTATTACTCTGTCCAAAAGAAGTGTAGAAATTGGTGTTGGGATTAGAATATTGACCCTTTTTTAAATATTTGAAAATCTAATAAAATCTTACACTACCAAATGTGTTTGAATTAACTGAACCTCTCAATTTCCCATTGAACATGCAGATGTGAACTCCTGAATTTTTACCAGGAAGGACACTTTTACACCAGAAGCAAAGTTTCCTTGTCCATAGAAGAACATCTCTATGTGCTTTTTTCACTGTTAGAAAAGTCACAGAGAAGATTTAAAAGTGGTCCTGATTTAGCTAAGCAATCTTTGGGGTATCCCATATTCATATTGCATGAAGTGTCAGGAGACTTCCCAGGCACTGTGTCTTGAAGACTTTGAAAAAAATAAACAGACCAAAACAAAATAAGTAAATAAATAAAACCATAATTCCTTTGTAGACAGTGTCAGTAGAAGAAACTGACAGTTTGTAGAAGAAGGGCACTGGCCATCCCGCTGGAAGTACTTCTATAGGTTTAATTTGGCAGGTAAAGTGTTCTGGGAATGCAGAATATTCCATCAGGAAATGGTGAAGATTTCATGGGAAGATTTTTGAAGGGGCCACAAGAAGGAGAACATTGTCCTGCCATTGACCATGCAAATAAAAATCTTCACAACTGCTTGGAAGGTTAGAAGTGTCAGCTGTCATTTGAAGAGGGCAAGATGCACAAACATCTTTGATTTATTTAATCTCAGCCATCAGATTTTAATCTAGCTATACAAAATAGAAGAATGTGATGTCAGAAACTGAGAAGCTTGGTTAATGAAAAAAAGGGAAAAGTAGATTAATGGGATAGTAGAAGATGGGGAAAAGTAGATTAATGGGATAGTAGAAGATTGCAAGGCCCATTTACAGCACAAAGAGTTTCTAAGACCCTCAATACAACCAGAAGAGGCATTGTGCTTTCTGATTTCTTCTCCTTGCCATAATGAGAAATTTGGTAGGGGAATCTGTGAGCAGGTGGGACCTTCTTCACTTTGAGTAGTTGGTTATGTAATCTGTGAAGACCAAAAAACTTTATTCTTGATTCCCCTTCTATTGCTGACAGCCATTTGAGATTAAATAAATCAAGACAAACAGTAAAGGAGTTTTCAATGATGTGGTATTTTGTTATCTAATTGCTTATATTTCCATACTCTGACTTATCTAAATTTGTACTGGTATCTTCAGAAGAAAAGTTTCTTCATGACTGTCAACCTCCCCAAACTAGTGATGTTTCCACAAGGAAAAGGCCATGTCACAAAAATAAGTCATAGTCTACTTAGTATTTAAAGAGCAAAGAAGAGCAATGCTGTCTGCAATTTCCCAGTGACAATTGCTCCATGATCCAGATATCATTATACAGTTTACAGATGTTATTTAAGCTGCTGCAGGAGGAACCAGTGGATGGACAAAGAAGGTCCAGTTCTCATTTCTGAGGATAAAAAAATTCTTCTGACTATGACTGCACACAGGTAGCTTACTGGGGAACTTGTCAAACATTTCTAATTCTGATGGAAGAGATTGCAGTCACCACGTAAACTTGCTTCATATCCTGAGATCACATCTCAAAACTCATTTTCTCAGCTATGGATCCATTTTCAGAAGGCATATTTCCATTTTTAGGTTACTTCACCTATTTATACTAGGTTCCCTGATGAAAACTGTTCTGTGTCAATTCACTTATCTTGTAAAGCTCATTGAAGTTCATAATTAATCTGACAGATTCATAATTAATACTTCCTATGAATTAACTTACCCTCAAAAACCAACTTCAATGAGCATATGAAATTGATGTCATAATGGCAAAATCATGAATTACAATAAAAATTCCTAATCATGGGCAGTCACCAGTCTGAGAAAGGAATTAGCCAATACAGACTTTAGTAACTTTTAATGACTTTTTAATACTTAAAGTGCTATGATCTATCCACTGACTAAGGGAATTGTATCTGGAAAGTGTTAGGTAGGAGGCTTACATAATGTAATTCATCTAAAGTGCTTTCCTAGAACTTCCTGAGTGAATTTTGCATCTGAATACAATACTGCTCTTCATTTCTTTTTCTTAGGTTATTGTCACAAATCCAAAAAAATTTTGAATGTTTATCACAGACTTTTTCATTTCTGTGCATCCTTTTCTAGCCTAAACAGTTTGCAATGACTCCTATTTGAATTCAGTGCCATATTCAAATGAGAAAATAAAGTTTCAGCATAGATTTATTTTATATGCATTTTAATTCTCATTCCATGTGCTTTTCACAGCTGCTCATTTTATTGAGTTGCTTTTCCAAATGAAAACTCCAGCTGCTCCAGCCTCAAAACCATATAATACTTGTTACATAAGCCTGTTTCACTAGACTGTTCCAGAGACTCAATGATTATTGTTTTCCTCATCTTCCACCTCTAGCCAGAAAATCTAGTGTTTAGGTTTAAGTTGCAAATGCAATCTTTGAAAGTCCCAGCAGCTTCTTATTCATATTCCTGAGAAAATAAGAATCACATAAGCACAGAATATTCTCGATTGGAAGGTAGTCACAAGGTTCACAAAGTTGAATTCCTGGCCCTGCACAGCCCCATCCCCGAGTCACATCACGTGAAAGGTTTCTTGAGCCCTGTAAGGCTTGGGTTTTCCCTGGGGAGCCTGTTCCAGTGCCACACCACACTTTCAGTGAAGAATCTTTTCTTAATATTCAACTTAAACCTCCCCTGACACAACTTCAGGCCATTCCCTTGGGTCTGGTCACTGGCCCCCACAGAGAAGAGATCAGTGCCTGCCCTTCCTCTTCCACCCAGAAGGAAGCTGTAGACTGTGATGAGGCCTCCCTTCAGTCTCCTCCAGGCTGAACAGACCAAGTGACCTCAGTCACTCTTCACACAGCTTCCTCTCAAGGCCCTTCCCCATCTTCCTGGCCCTCCTTTGGACACTCTCTAATAGATTAATGCCTTTCTTATTTTGTGGTGCCCAACACTGTTCACAGCATTCGAGGTGAGGCCGCCCCAGTGCAGACCAGGACAATCCCCTCCCTTGCCCAGCTGGCCATGCTGTGCCTGATGCTCCCCAAGACAGGGTTGGCCCTCCTGGCTGCCAGGACACTGCTGACTCAAGTTCAGGTTGCCATCAGCCAGGACCCCCAGGGCCCTTTCCACAGCACAGCTTTCTAGCATCTCATAGCTTGCTTTCTTTATTCTCCTCAGTAATTCCTAGGTTATGGGACAACTTTTAAGAAAATTCTGCATGTTTCCAGCTGAGCCAGTTTCTATATGCCTAATGCAAATAGGTGTACAGGCTGAGAAGAGAGAACCTTTGGCCACACAATTAATTCAACTCTTTTCAGACATCAAAGAATCCATGTTCATGCACAGCTTTGGGAGACAGTCTCTTAGGATGAGTTATTGATCCTAATGCTGAAGTACTTTTACATATAAATAGCTCTGTAACTCAATGAATTGCCTGGCTTCTGGCCATTGCCAGCCAATGTGACACGGGCAAATGTACCTGTGTTTGCAGGAAACCTGACATTTAACATTCCCATGAGGCAGTTCACAATGCAAGAGGTCTCTATTTACCCCAGAGAGTCTCAGCTCCAGAGTCTAGCTACAGTTTTCCTTGGAATTGCTGTGGGACACAGCAACTTAGTAGCAACACAAGCAGGTCAGGCTCTGAAGTCAGTTAATTCCTATGCCACAAGTAGCAGATTTTCTGAACGAAAATCGACTCCTGTCTTCTTAGTATGCACACTTTTCCTTCTTGGGAAGCTTGTGGAAGTCAAGTGGATTTTGTTTGTCTATTGATAGCATCATCTCCTGGGATATTGATGGGACAGGTCTGTGTACCTGTCTCACTTGCAGTGATCCTGCTCATTGCCACAGACCTCACCAACTGTGTGCCAATATTTTGTTTCTCACTGCTGAGCAATCTTCTTGAGGTTCTTGCCAAAGGATGCTGCAAAGTCTGTTTAGTAGTGCCAATTCTCTGAATCCTCTCATATTGTCATGACCCAGGACCATACAGCAGAAATAAATCTAGTGACACCAACTGAATAATGTCTTCTGGAGCCCATGGGAAAGACTTTAAAACACTCCTAGTATACAGCAATACAGCAGTGAGACTTGCTCTGCATCACCAACTTCAAAACAGCACTACTTTTCAGTTACCTGATGGCTGGATGAAGAGAAGAAACTGCAAAAGCAGCTATCAAGCAGCCGTGCTAATATTTGATAAATTCCCAAATGTAATCCTTTAGGGGGTGGGTCTGCACCTCGCTTATGCTAAAAGAAACATCAGATTTATTGCAAATTTTGGGAGTAAGAAGTTGGTTGCAAACTGCAAATGAGTCCTTGGGTTCTTGCCTTCAGCACTATTCTACTCTTTGCCTCCTAAAACCTCCAAACTGTAAGCAATGGTTTGCTGTCTAATCCTTGGTATCTTGTACTAGTTTTTCAGTGGAGTCTGTTTTATCACAGCACAGGGGATGGGTTGAAGGAAAAGAAAAGCTGCTTCTGTTTTTTCAAAATTTACAATTTATCTTTGTGGATCCTAAGATAGTAGCTAAGGATACAGAAACCAGGAAAATTAAATTATTCCTCATTCTCATCTTTTCTATTTTTAGTTTTTCTTCTGTGTGTAATTCAACAGATTTTAATTTCAGCTTTCATTTTTACTATGCAAGATCACATATTTCAGCTTCAGCTATTTCTATTTACTTTTACATATAAAGAATTGTGTAGTTCAGAAGCAATGCTCTCCTGAGAAATAGTTCTTCTGTTAAAAAATAATGTATGCCATTAAATCAATACTGTTATGTTTTCAAATAACAAAATTTTTAAAAACTAGTTTTCATATACAAAAAAGTTCCTCCAGGCTCATTGCAAAATATTGATACAATTATTTATCAAATATATTAACAACTGCTGAATACAGAATAATTTATTAGATTAAATAGTTAAAATTCTTTCCAGTTTTTGGGTTTTTTTAATACTGAGAAAAGCTGTCTCCAAGGGTTTACACTTACTTTAACACTGCCAGTTCTGTCTCACTGTCTGTTCACCATGATTTTCCACAAAAGACCCAGTGCAGTAAAGTCTTGAAGCTTTCAAATTCTGCTGCTTCAATAAACATCTGCAATCCTTCAGAGGATCAGCTCCTTATTGAGACAGAAGTGCAGTATAGACATGTGAATTATTTAATGAGTTATAATGCAGAAATTTTATTTTAAATGTTCTTCAATTCCCTCCAGGCTACCCTATTTCTATTGCAATATGATAACTAATCCTATATTTATTGCTTGTGAGCTCACACAAGTTCAAAGCTAAGAGGCTGGGCAATTTCTCATAAAAAATAAAAAAAAACAGAAAAGAAGAAGCAGATGCCTATTTACAGCCACTATCAGAGCTATGAGTTCCTGACTCCCCTCATCTTTATAACATTTGACAATAAACTCCTTCAATTTGGCTGGGGAGTGTTTATCCTTTTCTATCCATAGTAGATTCGTTTTTCCCCTTGGCCTTCAAGATTCTTGCACAAACTTTTAATATTTACAGTTAAAACTTTAAAGTAATTCTTTCGAGAAATGACAACTCACAGAGAAAATAAATTTATTTCAAAAGTGATGTCAAGAGTATGTCTGCTAAATTGTGAAGCCCGGAAGGTGCTGCTATTATACAGCTCAAACACCCATTGCTGATCAGGGTGAGCATTCTGTTGTGCTCTTTGCTTATGATTTTGTCTATAACCTGTCATCATTGATATCTTGATGCAGCTTTCCAGAGAAAAAGAGAGAAATCATTATGCTATTCATTGTGAATAATTACCTGTTTGCAAGAAACATTCGTTTGTGACAGCCATAGATTTTTTTCTCCAGGTGTTCAAAATTCAATACAATTCTGCTTCCCTTCATTGGTCATCCTCATTGCTGTGGTGGTGATTAAATGTGATTATATACTTGATGTGTCTTTCCCCCTCAAGCAACTAAATTTCATAATGTAGAGTCTAAGTACTTTGACAACAAATTTTTTTGTCAATCTATAATACCAGCTGTACATTAAATTAGAGAAAGCTCCATGCTCCAGTATTGTCTCATGTCTGAAACTTAGGTGGTATTGATGGGCTGGTTTTGTGCTTGTTTGAAATAAGCAGGAGCTGTCATTTTGAATATTGTACTGTATTATACATAATAAAACCAATCCATACAAGTGGCTGAAAATGCAAAGGGAACTTTTAATGGAAAAGATGAAGGCTGTAACATTTTGTCTTCCTGCGGGAAAAGTCTTTTTTTATGAGAGTTATTTAAAAAAAAAAATCCTTTGATTTTTGCTCTTCTCTCTCAGAAAGCTTGCCTCTTTATTCCTAGACCAGCACTTTCACCTTTCACAAGGATCACCCCACCAGCTTCTGACCAAGACTGAAAGCTGGGACATCCCCAGACTACTCTAGGCACATCCAATCTACCCTCTATGAGAACCTTTGGGAACCATCACAATCCTACAAGGTCTAGCCCATTTCAAGACCCGCTTTACTTCCAGTTTCCCTCTGTAAGGCTCATTCCAGTGATCTAGCCCATGGCCCTACCCTGCACCACCTACCAGGTTTCTGTAGATCGCCTTTGCACCATCACCCACTGCAGTCTGTGGGAGGCAGAGGGCAGGACCCCCAGAAAATCCTGGCCAGAGTCGGACAAACTCACTGCCCCAGTGCTACCAAGGACCAGATTTACCTCCATGACTCCACAAACTACATTTCAGATGCCCATGGAAGTCCTGGGAATTTGGCTGAGCCACAGGAAGATGCCAATCTACAACATATAGACTGTTGTCACTCTTCGGAGGGCCTGCAGCATTTTCTAGGAGTTTTCTGCTTCTCAAAATGCCTGAAGTATGTGACATATGGAAAAACCATGCTCTGGTCCTGCATGCTCCCGGGTGCCTGGTAACTTTCCCTGCAAAGCTGAGAGTTAACCCATATCCAGTTTCTTCTTAAATCCTTGAGAGCTCCCTTGGATTAAATTTATTCATAGGCCTCCTTACACCTTGTTCTGGGACAGATTTTTATTCAAATAAACACAGGAGAAATAAATGCAAGTTGGTCTTAGAGTGACCCTCACTCAAAGAGCTTAATATGCCAGATGAAACCAATAAACTGATAATGAGAGCACCAATACTTAATAGTCCCACTAGTTCACAGCTCTCTCAGTCTGCTCAAGTACTTTCTGGAAATCTCCATCGCCACAGTCAAAAAACCAAATTCAAAAGCAGAATGTGAGAAAGAGAAAAAGCCCTTGGACCTTGAGAGAAGACCTTGTAATCCCACAGCTGACTTTTATCCACCTAGCTCCTTTGTCTCTTGCTGGTAAATGAACCAGCTCAACAAGGACTTTACAGGTTGTCCTGGGTTTATCCATTTCCCTGGGTCAGTGCTCCTCCTTCCAAAGCTACTGCATCTTGCAGGCCCTGGAGAGCCAGGGAAGCTGCTTTCTGGTGCTCATAGACAGCACAGGAGGATCCAGGACAGTGGCAAAGTAGTCATGGGTAGGGAAATAACAGCCTGTAGTTTTCTTACCAGATCCTGATATCATAAATTTTCTGTTATGCCCCTGTTGCTGGAAACTCATGATGTTTCTGGTCTTCCTAATAATTCTCTTGGAGATTCTTCAGTATAGAAAACTATATCTCATTCCCTTTCCTAGCCATAGCACTTCATTCTTCTATCCTTCTTTCAGGAATTACCCTTCACTGCCAGCTGAAGCGATCCTGGTCCACCTTGGCATGCAGAGCAGGCATGCCCAAATCCTATGATGCATTTGGCAAATGCACAACAGACCCCCAACCTCCATATCCATAGTTTCCTTCGATAAGCCAGGCGATCAGGGTCTCTTTGATTGATGCACTTGGAAGGCATGTCCTGCTTAGTGATTGCAAAAATTACTTTCCTTCCTCCATGGGCAATAGCATGGGGGCCACCTCTGAGCTCCAGGCTGTCCCTCCATAGGATGATGATCTTTTCACAAATAAACAGTGACATCTCTTTAGTGTAGAGGCAGAAACACGCATAGGAGGAGTCCTTTCATGGAATAAATGAAGCATTGCCTCTAACAGTTCAGTCCTGGAGGCAGAATAGCTCTGGCAGACTGATCCTGCAGAGCACAGGCACATTGTGGGCTGGGCCAGTGCTGCCCTGGCTCTTCTAGGATGCTCACAGGACCAGGGGATGCAGAGGGCACAGTAGCAGCTGTGAAGGTACAGAGAGATTAATGAGTTTGTATGAATAAAACATGGAGGAAATGTTAAAAACATCTACATCTGTATATTCATATTTATCTCTTGCTGTTTATTTAGCCCAAACCCATTAAAATATACAGGATGACAACAAAATTGTTTTCACATTCAATTCATACCTGAATTAATCTTCACCAGACATGATGGTAGTATGTCGCACCAAGGAGTAGGCAAGGGAACAGCTGGAAAATCTCATGTCTACTGTCCTCCAGAATTCTGCCTTTCCACCCTAGATAAAAGCCAAAGTGCTGCCAAGCATGAGGGTACTTCCCCTTTTTTTTTTCTGCACCACTCCAAATCAAATACATTTTACTCTGAAAAGGAAACATATAACAGACTGGAAAGAAAAATGCTGAAGTCTTCCAGGCCTTTTTGGCACAACTACACTTAACTACAAAATGCAGGAGCTTAGGAGTGCTGACTGGAAAGTGGCCAGGTGTTGATTTCATGTGCTTTTGACATCTGTCAGTGAGTTGGTCATTACCGTTCAAATACCCTGACTCTTTTGAGAAGGGTCTATTCATCCCAACTTCTACTTTTCAGGGACTTGTCTTTGACATATGAAATGCCTCAAAACCCAATGTCCATACATAAGGTTTTAATTATAGTTCAGATATAGGAAGTATGGATTCTTCACCAATTTGTAGTTTTTTACTCACTGTGGGCTGTAAGTACATAACTCTTCATCTCCCTTAAAGTGATGTAAAGCTATTTCAAAACTCATACACATAACACCAGGTTCTAATATGAACTGATATCAGGCATGTATCATAAGGCTGCCTTTAACTCAGATTTGCACATAAATTTAATTTAAAAACTCCCATCCAACAAGGTAAAAAGCTTGACATCTCTTGCTTACAGTGATTTTCATGTCCAAGAGGAAAACAGTTTTTTGTCTGGGATTTTCAGATTCCTGCCATACTGGCCAAAGTAGTAGTTCTATATACATATACTCTGTATATATATTTTAGTCCTCAAGTGAGGACTAAAATTAGTTTTGATAGCACAAAATTTATAGGAGACAAAATAGAGAACGTCTGAAGGAAGACAAGCAATGTAACCTTAGAAAAAAAGCTTGATGCTTTATGTTCTGCTTTTGCTATGATGCACTTCTGTGCCACAGTTTGACTTTTACTTTTCATAAGTCTGGAAGAACTCAGTCTTGTATGTGGCTATATACAAGAGAAAAATAGCACCTCATGGTTTGAAAAATGGGGTTTGTGCAACTTTTATTTTCTGGAGGAAATTCAATGTCATGATAGAGGAAGTATGTACAAGAACTTTGGAAATAAATTTTCATGTGACTTCTCTCAATTTTTCTGTTTACTCATTAAGAACAGAATGCATGATCCTCACACAATATAAGTGCATTTTATCAAAATTCCCCTATTCTTTTGCAAATAAAGAAATATTAATGCTTTGAGAAAATGGTGAGAGCAACAGTGACATGGTAAGAGGAAATAAATGGTTCATGGGGGAACACTGCATATTTCAGTTACAAAGTCCTTTCATTCTACAAGGACATCATGTTCTTCTTGGGCTGGTGTGGTGAAAGAGAAAGAAGCAAGAAAATTTCTTCTTATATTTAGTTAGAGGCTGGTTTCTATGGAGACAAGTTCCTCCAGTCATTTTTATTTGCAGGCATTAATAGCATAAACAATACAGAGCAGCAAGGATTTAACCCTGGATTGAACCCCATATTGAGCACATTCTGTAGGGAGAAAAATGAATGTCTAAATTGGATACAAGAGCCATTATAGAATCTCATTAACATTCAATCTTGTTAACTGGACTCTGGCAATACAAAGCAAAAAACCTGAAGAGTCACGTATTTTCATACCCTGTATCCTCTTTTCAAACATGTTTTGTACAGAAACCTGAAAGGGCAGCATCATCTGCCCTCTGGCTCTCCCTGCATAGCTGATGACACACATTGCTGTGCATTAATTACCTACCTCTGCTTTCACTGGCACCCACAGAGAGGCTGGTGGTTCCCAAGCCTAAGGCCATGACTGGCTATGCTGGGAGAAGTGAAAGCAATGAAATGAGCTACCTTTTCTAGTGCAATTGAAGTAATTTGGCATGAATGCGAAGACCCGTATCATTTTGTGAATTCAAGTGATCAGAAAGGGAAAAAAAGAGCAACTACTTTCAAGTATCAGGCAATCCACTTTCTCTGAGAGCTTTTTTCAGACTTTCCTTTCTCCCCTCCCAGCACATACTTTGATTTCCATTATACTACTTCTAACTGAACAAACAATTTACAGTGAACATTTAGCTATCTGCATCTGTGTCTCTTATATATGCAGGTTGGAGTACTAACTTTCTTGAGTTTTCAGGGACTGGGGGAGGGAAGAGCTGGTACTGTTAAAACACTGAATTGCTCAATGGCATTATATAACAATACTTAGTATTTGAAACCTCAGTTTCATTATTTATCTGTTTAATTACATGGAGGAATTGGCCTTAAAAAGAAGAAGAATCTCCATGGATGCTGGAAGAGATGTTAACTAAATGTTTTTATATTCATCCAGAATATATGAAGATTTCCCAATTAATATATGAAGATTACTTAACTGAACTACATTTGCCTGTTTTAGCTTTGACAGATACTCCTGTATCTGACTGCTTATTGAATAAGCAGGCATGCCCCTTTTTTTCTGGTTTTCAAAAAATATGACACAAACATGATGATCTTAATCTGAAACTCCAAAGTAGCAAATGGAGGAATTTGATAGAGTTTAAAATACTTTCTAAATATCAGTAAAACACATACAAGACCTCTGCCAAGCACACACACCTTTAAAATAGAAGAGACAAGACACAGCTGATGCTTGCCCAACCATGTGCTTTCAGAAATTCTATACTTAATAGCTAACTGAATCTGTGGAAGGTAGGAAAGTGAAATCTGGATTCCTTGTGTCTTCTGGCTGGATTGTCTGGTTCTTGTAGAGCATGAACCTGCATGGATGCAAGCCAGACACACCTTCTCATCCATTATGGAGAGCATTGCTGTAAGCACTGTTTTTGCACAGCAGGCTTCTCCTCACAAGAGCCATTAAAAACACCTCTCTCTTGCTGTTGAGATTTGTTTTTTTTTCATTTCCATAAAACCTGGAGTAGCTTTACATCTCTGAGGCAGAAGCTGTCCTGCAGCATTTGACTGAAGCTGAGCAGAAGGTCCAGGCTGAAGAGCAGATTCTTCAGTCTCAAATAAACCTCATGTCCTCAAGAAAGCAACTACTAGATAATTGCAATAGACCCTTTTCACTCACTGTTTTCCAGCCTGAAGCTCTCAGTTATAGAATGCAATACAGGGATAATACATATTAGGAAGTTAATTTGTTCTGACCACTGCCTCTTTGATTTCTGGGCATGTATTAGTTATTTCCTTTTCTCCCTTCACACAGAAGTTCTTTGATCATTGGCATACTCATTTGACCTAACCTACGCAGCTGATTCACTTTATGGCTAAATGTCATCAAATTGATTAAGGGTAAACAAAAAACCCCAACATTTCTGCTTTTTTGTAAATAACTAGGTAGATATTAGGACTTAATCTGGAAGTTAAAGGAAGTATTATCACCAAAATTTCTTAACAAGAATATATTTAATGTGAGGGATTAAAAGAGGAAATGTGCTGTCACCTTGAAAGATGAGGATCAGTAAAAGAGAGAAATACAAAATTCATTGCAGAAAAGGTGGTGGAAACTGCAGCAGGATTTTGCAAAGGCTGAGGAAAGTGCCAGGTGACAGGGTGGTGAGGAGGAAGAGAAGGAGGAGGAGGAAAAGAGAGCTGACCTGCATCAAGTGTATGCAGAACTTCAGGAAAAGGCCATACAGTGCAAAACTTAAGCCAGGACAGCTGTTCCCAGGGACAAGTGGGGTTTTTGGGGTACTGGGTGCATACACCCATCCTGGCCATACGCAACTTGTGGCCAAGTCTCTGTGGTGGCTGCGCTGTGCAGGAATGCACAGAGCCCATGAAAACAAGGGGAAAAGATGGAAAGAATAAAATAAAGAGTTAGGAAAATCACACACCTGAGCTCATGGTGATGAGCAGTATAATAGTGAGATGGTGGAGGCTGAACAAAACAACTTGAGGTATGAATGATCTTGGAGAGGTGAAAATTCATTGAAAAATGTGGAGGGTGAGAAGGTAGAAAATAGTGTGCAAAGAAAGTGCAATACATTTGAGTATGTTTTTTATAGCTCGAGGAATTGCTTCCATTTTCAAGAAAAATTTGGCATCTTCATTATGACATACTTCTTTCTATAGATTTATAAATTCAGTTCTCCACTTGGAAAGACTTGCTGTCATATAATTTTAAACCTTTTTTAAATCTGTTATAAAATACAGCATCTCTAGGTAGTTAAAGCAGGCTTGTGCAGAGGACAAAACTCAGACACAAAAGGAAGCAGTGATCTGACCTTTCTGTTTGGCACAGCCATACGTCTCCACGTCCCGAGTTAGCAAACTGTTGGCTCCCTGACATGCCTGTAACTCCTCTTTGAAAACAACATATATCTAGCATATTGCAGCTTTCCAAGACCTGTGGCAAAGCAATTAGAAAGAAAATTGGCACATTATCGATTGCAAACTTAGCGTGGTCTTGGGCAGTTACTTACAATGATTATACTGCTCCCTTCCTCGACACTAATTTTCCACTTGAGTAATCAAAAAATAAGTTTGGATTTAAGACAGAGTGCATTTGACAACTTTGTTAGCCAGTTGTTGTGCTCAGGAATTCAAATTATCTCATATGTCAGAGAAGATTTTTTGTGATGCTCTTTTTCTAGCAAACTTATGGGGCTTGCTGTGACTGTCTCAGTGGTGGCTCCACAGAATACACTCTGGTCAAGCTGTTCTTTACAATAGTAAGCTGTTTTTATTTCCTAACTTGTCAAAACTCTATTTCTCCCCACACTTAAACCAGAAACATGAGTAAGGAGTTTCCAGACTGATTTCAGCCCTGGATGCTGTAAATGAGGATGCAATCTGCAAAGAGTAGAGTAATTACTACCTTTAACTGAGTTTTCCTGTTGCTGCTAACCTACTCTACATAAGACACAAATAACACATAAAATACTACCTAAAACATAAGTTGTTATTATCAAGCAAATGAAAAGATAAGTAGCCTTTCTTCTAGGAAAAGAGTACTAAAACTTTAGTAAACCTCTACCCAGCTGATCCAGCTAAAAGTATGCTTCTGGGCATGAGTACTACTAGAGTTCTTCTCAACTGACAGTTCTTATGAAAGTAGAGATACTTTTTTATAAGTCCTTAGCACTACATTTCCAGAATCCTTAGTATGATGAAGAAACCCTTAACCACCAACCTGAAAAACCACCACTCTCTGATGATTTGACCATCTCTGAAATGAAAAGCAGAACTGAGTTCATGCTGACAAACCCACTGTGTCTCACCATGCCAAAGGATATATCTGCTCACTGACTCTAACTCAAAGAAACAGAGACATTGACTTTTAGTCAAACTTTAGAGAACATCACAAGATGTTGAGGTACTCAATGCTTATATCCAAACTGCACAGGATTTTTCAACATTTGTTATATAGCCTACCACTACCAGAAGAAAATCCATCTAAATAATATGTTTTGGATACTGAGAGAGAGGAAATATTTATTACAGCTGCTGAAGACTTGTAACCAATTACTCTATAATCACCATCAGGAAATTCTTCAGGGGAGGGAATTGAATAATATGTGTTTGCACATGCAAGTGATGTAACATAAAGGTTTGATAAGAGTAATTGGTCTGCAGATCAGTTCTTCGGTGACTTGTGGCAGACCCTAGAGCATTCTGTGCACTGCACCAACAGGGCCTGAGGGGAGTGGTCAGCTGGACAGAAATGGGTAGTTTCCAGTAGTACTTTTTTTTCTCATGAGGACAGAATCTCCTCATTGACCCCCTATGACTGACCCCCAAAGAACCTCAGAACACATGTACCAGCTGTTCTCAGATCCCAGCCAGAGCAGCAGCTCACCCAACACTGCAGCCACTCATGGGTGTGGGGATGCAGGGGCTGCAGTGGAGCTGGCCTGCACCAAACCTCCCTACTCTGCTTGATTCTGATCTCCAGCTGGCACCTCCAGCTGCCTCCTGCTGTCCACTACAAGATAAATAGAGCCAATTGACCTATAGATGTGACAGATGTGCTAGGCCAGGGAAGAAAAGGATGGCCACATGATTGGTTGCTCTTTAGTGGCTACAGCTCCCCAGCCCATAACTGTACTGGGAATTAAAAATTTACATCAAATGGAGAATGCAGTTAGTTGGGAGACAGGGATGTACTGAGTTCACATGGCTGCTTTATCAGCATTATTTTCTACTATTGGCTTGGTTTATGTTACTTTTCAGTCAGCATAAAATGCAGCATCTGCTGCCCCAAGGAGATCCCCTGCCTGGAGAGTCCCTGCCTCTCCCCACAGTGTCAATGGCAGCAGAATAATTTCATGGGTCAGGCTATGGGAGTGCTTGGAGAGGAGGCAGGAGGAAGTCAATTCCTACAGATCTGCTTCATGTCTGTCCCACTACAGGCCCTCAAAGTAAACCATTTTTCTCTTTCAGTTCTACAAACTGCTGTGACAGCAGGGAGAGGCTTGTAATACTGATATTTATTCTCTCTCCACACAGAGTTTGCTTACTCAAGCGTTGTACAAGAAGGGTCTAGCTCTGCCTACAATGCTGCAGCTGTATCAAAAGAGTACAAAAAGAAAGGAGATGTGGCTTGCTCGCCCTTTGTGTGAGATGGCACAGCAGTGTTTGAAGAGGCCTGTGTCCTCTCTCAAATAATAGCACTGGCAGCTTATTTAGAGTACTTGATAGGGATAGCATCAACAGGAGATGATGCGAGTTCTGAACCTGCTAGTTCTGTACAGAATTACAGAATTTTGCTGTATTTCTTGGATTTTTTTTTCAGTTTCCTAAAGGATGTTGTTCCTGATAATGTCACCAGAGATATTGTCTGAAGGAAAAAAGAAAGGAACCTTCAAAAGTATCACGTGTACAGCAACAATGAAGGCTAACAGCTTCCACATGACAGTAAAACCAGCTTACTAATGTATTTGGCAAGAACAGGACTGAAGCAAATAAAACCCATTTCCTCAGAGGTGATTAAACAGAACTGTTTTGCAGGTACAGTTAAGCGCAGTTAAGGTTTCAAGCACAGCTGTCAAACATTGAACATTGAACATTGGCTGTTCCCCAGCGACTGTGCCCTTACCTTCTCCTACAGTACCTGGATATTGCAGGTTCATTTCAAATTAAGCTGTTTCAAAGTAACCATGGTCCCTGAAATGTGAAAGCTTATATTTAATGGCTTTTGGGTTTTTCTCTCAGATTGGTTAAATAATGACATATACTAAGAAGGATTTTATTTTTATTAATATTACTTGGTTTTACTGGTGAGGACTCTAAAAAAAAAATGTAGTAAAACAAGAGATCAATTCTGGTCCTGAAATGACCTAGGCATTTCTTAACTTTCTCACAGTTAATACTTCATAATCCCTTGACTGTTCGTTAATTTAATTTTTGTGCTAGAAAATAAAACATGGAAATGAATGATTCATTTTTGTGTTGAAGCAATTTTATTCTTTAATATCACTGGTGAAGACAATTACTTGCAGTCTTTTCAATGGTAGAACTATATGATAGGACTTGACATATTAATGCAAATTAATGCAGTCACAGTTGCTTGCATTTTATCCTTTTGTCAACAATATGAGTAAGTGATTAAGCTATTTTCTATGATACATTATTTTGAGCAGGGAAACTTAATTTTTGAAAATATATTACTTCAGTCTTCACTGACAGAACAGATACACAGTTTTTGGCAAATCTACCATGGGTCTTTGACTCAGACTTGAGAGACAGAATTTACCGAAATATTTAAGTTCCTTTACGTCAAAAGAGCAACCCTTCTTAGACAGACAATTTAAAAAATCTATCAGAAATCGCAGATAATTTTGTTATTTATGGTTGCTATCCTTTTTATATCATTAGTAACTTGATTGCTTGCAACTGGTTCTCAGTTGTTAATGATTGTGAATGACTCTATAGACATTCTTTTCAAAAACAGAAGGATGATCAGAATAGTGTAATGAAAATTATTTTGAGATGGAGAAAGAAAAATGTACAGATTTTTGTGATGATGTCACAAAAGCATCATTTTTCTTGGAATTTCTGAGAAATTTTTTATGAGAAAACTTTGCATTGGAGAAAATTCTCTATAGTATTAATTTAGACTTTTTTCTCCCTTCTACATTCAGTCAATAGGACGCACTCTTTATCTTTTTCTCTTTATAAGATCTAATACAGTATTTTACAAGCCTTCCATCATATCTTTTACTACCCATAAGGCAAAAAGAAAGAAACAAAGACAATTTTTCTACAGTTTTAAGTGAAATTTTAATTTCAGAAACATAAGAACTTCATTTAAGTTCAACTTAACATTATCTTGGAAATACAATGCATTTTCTGTAAGTTGATATAAATATACCTAAACATAGTTGGAGCGAGGAAAGGGCAAGTGATCTTTTGTATACATCCCAAATCCTCAGATGACATTTACTGTATTTTATGGTTTGTTATTGCTGTTGGAATCTCAGTATGCACTATTAAAAGAGATCAGTTTTCAAAATTTTAAATTTGGGTGTGCAAGAATACTGTAGAAACCTTCTAAGCAGAATAGCAAAGCCAGAGAAGTTAAATGGGCTTTTTACTCCTGAATAGTTTTTATATATGATTACAATCTGTTCTGTAAAAAATTAGATCACTTCAGATAAATTTTTAACAAGAAGAAGGGGAAGACAGTATTTAATAAGGAGAGAAGAAAGAAGATGATACCAGACACAATGCAAATTTCAGTTATTCTTTTTTCCAATAAAATTTTCATAGAAAATCGTTTCTTTGAAGTGATAATGTGAAAGGTGCTGAAGTTTAAGAATTAGACAATTGAAAATATCTTAGAAAAATAAATTGCACTTCCATTATTGTTATATCTTCTATGTGGATTATTCAAACTTTAGGAGTCAAGTAACATGTTTTGGTCTCCCAGCATTACGTGCTGAAGTAGGATGGGTTGTAGGTGGGATCTTCTCTAAATAATTCAAGAATATTCTTTCCCACAGGAAGAACAGCATGCAAAGAAAAGACATCCATGTTGCAGGCAGCTGGAAATACCGTGGAGTATTTAATTCAATGAGTTCTTCACTACTGCAGTGTGTTGAAGGTGGTAGAGATGATGATTGCACAAAAAACTGAGACTCAGAGCCGCTTGAAGCATTTAGAGCCAGGACCAGATTAATTTTAAAAGAATATTCATTAAGATGGACTGACTGGGGCTGCCATTGGTGCATCAGGGTTTCCAACTTTCCTTTTCTGGGCTGTTCAACACAGGTTGGTGACTCTCAAGCAATCTTTTCATATCTAAATCAGCATTCATTTTAAGTGGCCTTTACCATCAGACAAGGAAATGTGTATGTAGAAGAATACAATAGCAGCTATTGAGCAGCACCCACATTATTGTGAGGTCTAATATGAATGGGGCAGGGGACAAGGGTTGCAATAGGAGGGTAAGGCTCTCATACAGGGATCCACAGCAGATCTGATAGTTATTCCTCTGCTCTTTTTAATTTGCTTTACACTCGGAGGATTTTCTTTTAAGCTTACAACAATAATTTGCTGCTTCTAAACAATTCCCTACTTTGGAAAACATATTCACATATCAACCAAGTTATAATTATTGTTGTTTTGAGGGCTGCAGGTTAAAGCAAAATAAGATTAATCCCCTTTGGTTGAAAAAACACTTCATACGGTAACTACAAAATAATTTTTGCTGAATAAAAACATTAAAGTAACTTGCACTGTTAATTGCCACAAATATTTTCATTTCTGCTGTTTGGGAACTGAATTCTGGGATTCTGAATCATAATAATTAAGGTGTTTCAATTGTTTAGATCCCTTCAGTATCAGATGATGGGCCATAGTAACAAAAAATTTCCTGGTAGCCCCAGATTTATCTAGGAAATAATTACAAAGCCAGTGTGAGGAGGCTGATAAATTCAAGGAGAGCAAGGGCAAGGTGGTGCATTGCAGGGCTGTGATGTCTGTTTCCAGGCACCTCAGCAGTCCACAGAAGTGTAAGGACAGGACTGGCCGGGGAGTCTTAATTCTGAGAAGAATCAAAATAAATTTGGAAGAATTCCTTCGTCCTCTCATTTGTGTAAACATAAGTTCAGACTAACAATCCCACACATTTCAGTGGGAATTGTTCTGTACAGTACAAATTTAGTTGAACCTTAACACATGTTTTGCCTATGAATATTTAAATGTACCTGAGATAGTCTGGGATTTGGTTTGGAACAGCTAAATCAGTGTTCTCATGCTATCAACACTTCAGAACTAGAGTGGATTAGAATGTATGAAATGAATATTCTCCAGTGTACATATAGGCTGGTTGCTGGCTAAGATGCATGGGTAGCAGAACAAATTCAGATAAACTGCAATATATATTGACCAGTTGGAGCAGCAAGCTTTGCAGACAACAATGTATGGTTTTCCTTTAGAAAGAACTTTAAGAGGGTATGGAGTGGTAAAGCCTAGGCCTGCAGACATCCTCACAAGGCAATGTTGAAATAAAAGAGAAGCAAGCCAAGTAAAGGACAACTTGCTGTCGGACAGGGCTAGTTGCAAGTACTACAATATGAAGATCCAGTTAGGCATCTTTTGTTAAGAGGAAAAGATTAATGCTCTGGTTTGAATGCATATGAATGGATATGCCGAGAAATCTTCTTCTGAAGAAACAAACTCAGTGCAAAATATGTAAAAGCTGTGTTACATATCTAGGTAGCATTGCTGAGGGAGTCAGAGTAACTCCAAAGTCTAAGTCGTACCATTTACATTTCAGACACAGGTTTCAGCATACTGTAGTGTGACTAGGAGCCTGCAGGACTTAGCCAAAATTTATGCAGGTGACTAGAAATCTCCCCAATGATTTAAATGGGTTTGGTTGAAGCTCCAGGTCTCATACACAATGAACCATGTCCAGACTCCAGGGCAAGTGTAGGATAATCTGGCAGGTGCATGTGTGTATGTGTGCAGCGGGGAAGCAGCGCACGTACAGATCCTGCTGTGAAATTAAGAAAGGAAACAGCTGGTGAACCAACCCACAGAGCTTTGGCCTCTTCAGGGTAATTAATCTTGAATAAAATGTGGAGCTACAAAGAAAGAAAAGCTAATATCAGGGAAGAGTCATAAGCATCTGCCACCTAAACCTGACATAGTAACACCATAGCCCTCATTCTGGGTTTAAGTTTTCAGTACATGTGAACAGCAGGCACTGCTCCCCTGAAATGTAAGACAAGAAAAATATGCTCCACCTGAATACAGACTTTAGCCTAATGAAATGTTCGGTAATATACAATAACATCCCTAAAGCCTAAAATAAGAAGTCAATTTAGCCCAAAATTAAACACACAAACTTTAATTTTAAACATCCTTTTCATCTTTTATTTTTATATTGCCCTGTGGCTCAAGTTCATAATTTTGTTCTAACCAATATTTTGCTAAAAAATATTAAATGGGCCAGAAAGAAGTACAAACCTTGTACTTGTTTATAAACTGGATGAAAGGTGTAATAGTCCTAGCCATATTCTGAAAACTTATTCATTGCCATATTTTCCCTTTAAGTCTGGACTATGGAAAAATTGCACTCCCAGAAAAGCTACATAGACCACCTCTAACTATTGTGTTTACTAATTTTAATTTGTTTTTCTGCACTTTGGTAGAAAGACAGATTAGTCTCATATAGAGAACAGATTAGTCTCATATAGAGAACTGAAGACAGTTACTCTTAAAGTGTAGTTTTCTTTCTTCTCTTTCCAAAAATGAAAGAGTAACAATGTGGTTATCTCTTCACAGATAAACAATTGTTCTTTGTTAATCGTCCAGCAAGCATATTGTGGGGTAACTTCCTAATCAAAGGCTCTCTCTTTTCTCCTTAAAATCAGTTTTTGAAAATGTTACAATTCCACAGGCTCTCCAAATCATGCATGAGAAAGCACCCAACAAGGTTTTCTGCTGTTAAAAACTTCTGCCTGATCTTAATTTAAAAAAACACCTACCATGAACAGCTAAAATTCAAAACAAGAGTTATGACTGCAAAATCCCTTTTCCATGCTCAATAACACCATCGTCTCCTAATCATCAAAACCTCACTGAGAAGATTGTCCTGTATGTGAGACAACAGACAAGATCCTGAAAACTACTGTTTGAAGAATGTAATTATGCATCCCACATAAGAAAACATAAGCTGGGTGGTAAAGAGAGAGGGCAGGTTTCACATAATATAAAGTCTTATATTGTACCTTGTTGATTTTATCTGATGAAAGACAGTAACACCAAAGTTCTAGCTTCATGTAAGGTGAAAAAAACTAATAATAATCTCCCTTTACCTATAACACAATTTTGCCTCAGATCTTAGTTGAAATACGTGATTTTGAACTCCAAAGGTTAATTTCATGCCAGAATATATTGAGGAAACTCAATGGATCAGTTGTCTCAGGAATTTTCAGTTCTAGCTTTCTTTTGCAAGTCCACACCAGGTTTTCCCATGATTTCTGGTTCACCTCAGTGGGGTATATAAAGCTAAATTACTGTTCCCAGTTTTAGTCAGAAAGGATCAGAGTACACCACAGCTTGTAGCTACTTATGGCTTCAGAAAGAACAAAAAAGGGGATTGGCAAAGGTCCTAGGCCAAGAAACTCCTTTGTGAAGACTGGATCAGGAGACATAGAGACACATGCAAACTCCCATTCTGTGCCACCTGTGTAAGAACTTTTGCATTTCCCATACCTGAACTCTGACAACAATGCATAATGAAGAATAAAATGCTGTTGTGTTTTAGTATAAAAAAAGCATTTTCTGAAGGAATTCCATTCAACAAACCATGAGAAGATTAAATTTTTGTAATCTATTTCCTTCTTACTGTTCTTAGTTTACGCTGCTATCAGGAGATCAAGTTAAATGTCAATTTCAATTGTCGTTTTTTAAATGTCTTCTTTTAAATGTCTTTTTTATCAGCAGCTACTTTCCATGTTTGAATAGTGGTTGTGTAAGGTTTGTGTCAACTATCTTTTTCCCACACTATTTTTTTGCTCTCCAAACAGGATAATTGCAGTTTAAAATCAAGAAGTGGAGAATTATGAATTTTCATTGACAATTTTCAAATTTGCAAATATGAGACCTGCAGTCTCTGAAGTTTCAAAATTCGCAGAATTTTCTCAATACAATAAATATTAATATTTAAACTTCTATTTTTTTTGCTGCTTTTGTTCATGAAGATCTTCCTGAATCAGGAAGAACCAGGAAGAACCAGGAAGAACCAGGAAGAATCAGGAAGAACCAGAAAGAATGAAAAACTAATATTTGGTCAGGAAATATGTCTGTTAATAAACCAAAGATGTGAAGTTGTACCACCATTTTGACAGTCCACAGACAGAGCTCATCTAGAGTATATAAAAGTTGTAATTGTTCTTGAAAAACCATACTAGGATCAATCACAAGATTATGCTGTTTACCAAGGAAAAAAATTAAAAATTAAAAATTAATTAGTAGTCAATAATCTAATAGCCTCAAAAAGGGTTATTGGATGAATACTCCAAGACTAATAGATGATCTTCCTCATCATTTAATGCAGTGTGAATGATGTGGTTTTAGCAAGTTTTACTACTCCAGTTTTGCTCCTGCTCAGTCAGTTTTATCCCAAAAAATGGGTAAAAGACTGTGCTGGTTTTGGTTGGGATAGAGTTAATTTTCTTCACAGTGGCTGGTATGGGTCTGTGTTTTGGATTTGTGCTGAACACAGCGTTGATACTGTGATGTTTTGGTTATTGCTGAACAGAGCCAAGGCCTTCTCTGCTTCTCTTGCTGCCACGCTGGTGAGGGGGCTGGGGGTGCATGGCAGGGAGGGAGGAGACACAGCCAGGACAGGTGACCCCAACTGACCAAAGGGATATTCCAGACCACGTGGAATCATGTTCAGGATATAAAGCTGGGGGAAGAAGAAGAATGAGGGGGGATGTTTGGACTGATGATGTTTGTCTTACCAAGTCACTGTTATGTGAAGGGGTCCTGGTCTCCTGGGGATGGCTGAACACCTGCCTACTCATGGAAGGCACTGAATTAATTCCTTGTTTTGCTGTGTGTGTGTGGTTTCGGCTTTCCCTATTATGTTGTCCTTGTCTTAACCCATGAGTTTTCCAGCTTTTACCCTTCCAACATTCTCCCTGATCCTTCTGGTGAGGGAGTGAGCAAGCAGCTGTGTGGGGCTTGGTTAATAGCTGGGGTTAAACAACTACAAGGACACATTTTTATATTAGCTATTGGAATGTGAGAAATTGTTGAGATGAATAGGCATATTAATTTTAAAAATCCCACTTCATGATTATGGGAGGAACACCAGGCACTACTGCTCTGCAGGTAACAGTTCATGTCCACAAGAATGAAAGAGAAACTTTACCAGGGACAGGAGCTGGTGCTGACCTCCCTTGTCCAGAGGCTGCCCAGTTAAAGCCCATTCATGGACAGGAAAACAGAAGTCAGGGATTGAGACAGAATTTCATACCCCTCCCATAAAATGCTTTTTGCCTTCCTGACTCCATGAAAACGTAACAGTCAGTAGTACCAAAGGGAAAAAGTGTAGTAGCCAAAAGGAACAGAACTGTGGAGGAATCAGGCCTGTGTTATCAGACAGAAAGGTAATCAAGTGGGGGCTGTTGAGGTAAAAAAATGGATGTCACCTTGGCAACCTGAGATAAACTCATTAAAAATATGATGGGTTCCCTACGAGGGAAAAAATGACAATCAGATTAATATTGCAGCAAGATGCTTTTATTCAGCAAAGGTAAACAATTCTCCAAGTGATATGAATGCATAAAATATTTCTTTATTCTCTTTCTAGAGTGGCCTACACATTCTAGTTATCACTGACACATCAATGTGTTAAACAGGTCAGAGAAATAGGCATGGAAACTGATGTTGATTAAATTTTATTCTAATTTCTGGAAAGCGAATAACAGTGGGGTTGTTGCCTATTTTATTACTTTTTAATTTGGTTTCCTAATCTGATTTTTTACCTGATAAAAGAGGGATGAAAACAAAAGGTTTATTACTGATATTTGATAGAAAAGTTAGGAAGTGTTTTTCCAGTACATTTTGCATTTTTCTCTTGAGTTCTGACTGTAGGTTATTTCTTGACTTTTGTTTGACAGAGATTTGGGAGCTTGATGAGAAATTCACTTTTCCTTTTTGTGCACTCAATGTGAGACTCACACAATAGGATTTTTTTCAGCCGGAAAAACAGCCCAGAATAAAATATAATTTCAGTGCCTGAATAGTTGAGGCTGAGGCAAATTTTTTTACACTGTTGAGATGTGGAACACCAGCTTCCTGGCAAATCCTGGTTTCACTCAATATCCCAGTGATAACCAGGGAAGGAACTCAGTTGTGTGAAAGCCCACACACAAGTTGTCATATATAAATTCCTAACAAATCTTTGTAATCAGCATGGGAGACATTGAAATGTAAATTACATCAATTTCTTGAACTTTAGGCATAGCTTTTTCTTTGTTTATATTTTCTTCTGACCTTTGCCTATATTTTAGCATCACCCTCTCACACTCATTATTCATTCAGATCTGGACATGTTGTGCATACACTGGTTTTTTTAAAATGCATTTGTGAGTTAATATTTTATTCTTTGAAATGTTTAACAATGTTCAATCCCATTGTTCCACTATAACCATTCCTCTGCTACTTTTATAGACAGTTTCCTCCTTAGCTTAGCTGCAGTAGGTTTTCCTTGAAGTTGAACAAGGAAAAATACTGATGGAATCAAAATAACTGGCTAAACAAGGTACTGCCGTGCAGCAAGGAAAACACTTGTAGTTAATATATGTTAAGGTGTACTTCAAGTATTTACATAGTTAGATTTTAGACCCACCAAAGGATCAATTTTGACTGTTTATTCTGATTCCCTGAGACAAGTTAGGAATTTCGTCTATCAGTTTCAAATCAATTCCAAGAACTGCAGGACCAAGCTAGGCTGTTATAGTGAGCAATCTCCCACTGATTTTCAACTATAGCTGGAAAACTATGAAGACTGCAGCACTTAGGTTAAAAAAAACACCTCACATCTACCATTTTTCACTTAAATAAGTATTTTAACTTAAAACTTATTTTGCAGACTCCAGTTCAGGGAAGCATCTCTGTTCAGAATAACATTTGACTCTCTGTAAAGACTCACTGAGTGATAATTCAAAAATTAATCCTTATAATAAAAGGATTAATCCTTATATTAAAAGTACCTACTTCATCCTGCTTATCAGACTTGACAAACCATAAATTTTCCATCCACTGGTAGCACCTTACACCCAAAGGAAAACATCTGCATATACCTTTCCTTGGGAATAAGGAGTTGGGATGTATATTTGAAGTTGGGATGTATAACTTAGTCTAGGGAACAACTTCTTCTTTGACTCAAATTGATTGCCTCTGGCAGGGAAAAGGCACACTTCAAAGGACTAAATATATAATAAAAGCAGTTGGTTGGAATAGTGTGCTGAATTTTCTATGACAACTATTTTGCAGTCTTTTAAACAGATCACATCATTTTGGGATTTTTCTTAAACTAAGAGACAGCCCTGGGACTGAAACTTACAGTTGTGTGCACCAGCTCTTGCACCAACCCTCCAGATCCATAATACCAGTGTATTTATAGCCAAACTTGCTGTTGGGGTTGCTTCCAGGCACCAAAGCACATCCTCTCTCTCCAGACACTTTTTTCCCCCCAAAACACACCAGAGAATAATTTATCACTCACCTCCTCACCTCTGTGTTTGGTCCATACAGACTCCAGGACCACGGCTGCTTTCAGTGCCAGCTACATGACCTTGGAAAGGAACATCATTTTCCACATCCCCAAGCAAGATTGGGGAAGAATCTCTTCTGACTCCTGTTGTACATCTTGTCTGAGGACCAATGAGCAAAGGAGGAGAGATAAAAACACTGTCTTGGACTCAGAGGAGGATTTTGTTTCTTCTATGTTGCGCAAGGAAGCTATGTCAACACTGGAATAAAGTGGTGCCAGGAATGCTATAGCAGGATGTTGAAAATTAGAAAAATTGCATATTTTGCAGCATCTGACTGCCCAACTCTCTTAACACACAGTCAGATTGTTTGAAGTTAGTAACTACAGTTGTATCAGCAGCAGGAGGGTAAACAGCTGCTTGGTTCTTCATAAATCTGACCATTACTTATAATGGTCAGATAAATCTGACATTTACTTATTTGAAAGAAAATACAGAAGATCAGACTTGGTATGAATACACACTAATGCAAATTTTCATTATTTTACATACTAATGGCAAGAATCTCACCAGACAACAAATTAATGAAGAACTTAGTCTGGAGAAGCTGGACAAAAACTACATGTCTACTTAGCATTTTATTCAACTTTTCATCTGTTCATGTCATCAGAACAAGCTTGTTGGCAAAATATTATGGTGTTTTTCAATATGAGCAAGGAGTACTATTATAAAGAAAAAAAAGTGTATACCAGTATCTTAAAAGCTGATATGTTGCCATGCATTCCTGGAAATATTTTTCCCCCCTCTTTAATGTTATTTCTTACAAATGTTGCTTTAAAATGTCTGTCTAATCTTAATAATAGGAAAGATTCAACTGTTCTCATAAGGAATTTAAAATAATACTAGGACCAGAAATTGTATTAAAACCCTCCCCAATACATACACACAAAAAAAAAAAAGAAAAAGAAAAACAGAAGCATTATTTACAGCCTCCTCTGACTGTTTGCAGAAACATTTTTGGTACATCAGAGGCTCATAATGCAAACTTGCTTTCATAAGTCGTTACAAATGATGCATAGAGGCTTCCAACAGAATTTTCTGTTTATTCAGGCAGGTCAGGATGGCCGAGCGGTCTAAGGCACTGTGTTCAGGTTGCAGTCTCCTCTGGAGTCTTGGGTTCAAACCCCACTTCTGACAGCCTCTTTATGACACCTAGCTGAGCAGTGCAGTTGACACTCCTGGACAGGATACCACCCAGAGGGACCTAGGCGAGCACAGGAAGTGGGGCCATGGGAATTTAATGAGGTTTAACAACACCAAGTGCTGGTGCTGCACATGGGTCAAGGCAAACCTCTGCCTCAACACAGGCTGGGGGATGAACACATCAAGAGCAGCTCTGCGAGAAGGACTTGGGGTGAGTGAGAGGCTGGACATGAGCCAGCCATGGGCACTCACAGCCCAGAGAGCCAAAGTGTCCTGGGCTGCATCCAAAGCAGTGTGGGGAGCTGGGGAGGGAGGAGATTCTGCCTCTCTGCTCTGCTCTGGTGAGACCCACCTGGAACCCTGCATCCAGCTCTGGGGCCCACAGCACAGGAAGGACATGGACCTGCTGGAGCAAGTCACCAAATTGAACAGAGGGATGGAGCAATTCTCCTATGAGGAAAAGCTGAGAGAATTGAGATTATTCGGCCTGGAAAAGAGAAGGCTTTGGTGTAACAATATTGTGTCCTTCTGCTACCTGAAGACATTAAATATAGAGCAAGATTATTTAGAAGGGCATAGAGTGACAGGACAAGGAGGAATGGGCTCCAACTGAAAGAGAGGAGGTTTAAGTTAGATATTAAGAAAAAAATTCTTTAATGTGTGTGGTGAGGCAATGGAACAGGATGAACAGGGAAGCTGTGGATACCCCATCCCCAGAGGTGTTAAAGGCCAGGTTGAATGGGCTCTGAGCAACCTGGTTTAGTTGAAAGTGTCCCTGCCCATGACAGGGGAGTTGGAACAATATAATTTTAAAGATCCTCTTCCAACACAAACTGTTCTGTGATTCTATGATCCTTTGTGTCTGTGAATAAGGAAATATAAGTAGAGAAATGCAACAACATAGGAAATTTTGGTACTTTTCTGCATTACTATAATGAGGCATTTTAAGAGTTATTAGACTGTGCAGAAAGATTGTAGAAACTGTATCACTTCCTATTACAATTGCATAGAGATTAATAAACCTGTAGTCATGATCATGCTATACAGAATAAAATATGAATATTTAATTTCTTCCTCAGCCTGACAGAAGAATAAGACTGACTAATGAAAAATTTGTCTATTTTTCGTATAAAATGGCTTTCTAATAAAGCTGTAGCAATACAGATGCAGGAAAGCTGGGTTTCACTCAGATCCTGCAAAGAGAAATGTAACTTGAGCAGGTATTTGCAGATGAAATTGCCATGGATTATGGTAATGATAACACTACAAGGTGCCCTATGGGTTTCTCTTCAGTCTGGCACAATTGCTCCCTCTCAGTAGGCTTCTGAATGCTATTCCTGGAATAACTGTAGACCTGGAAGAGCTCATCCTTCCCTGCCTTTTAATTCCATGTCATGTCCCCAGAGCTTCCAGTCACAAGCCAGACTGGGACACCATTCTTCATAGCACCTAACCACAGTTCCTGCATGTGTAGCACAGAGTCCACCATCATTTGCCATGGTATCCCAGCACTAAAATAATGGCCACTACCTGATATATATACAGTGCTATTATCCATTAGCATCTCAAAATAGAAGAGGATAAAAATCTGGTCCAGAGAGCTGAGACCAGCATTCTTGCTTATCTTCTAGTGCATCTTCGCCTCATGCTGGAATAATCTTTGAATCTGGGGCTGAAATGTAAATCCAGCTACATTAGAACAAGATCTTTGCAATATTTCTACCTCCATCACAGATGGGTTTTTTTCCAGTTTGATTTCTGTGGCCTTGAAATGCATGGTAGTTGAGAGACCTGGTCTTCTTACTTGTGCAGAGCTTGGGAGGCAGAAGGTGGCAAGCATGAACCTTGCTGTGATGAGAGATCCCAGGCACACAGGCTAGGCTATATTTTATTGTCAAATAAAGACTTTCATCTAGAGAATGATGATGGAATGATGTCCATCCATGATGAGGGACAATGTCATCTAGCCTCACAACTCAAGTAACAGGATAGTTACAGGTAGCACATCCCCTTACACGGCTGCAGGCATCTTGCACCATCCCTAACTGATTTAGGAGTATCAAAAGAAGTTTTAAAAAAACCTATTTAAATTGTGTCAATAAAAATTCAGGGCTACTTTTCTCCTTTATAATTTTATGCATTCTCTTGTGGAATCAAGGTGTTCACGAAAAGTGGATATTGTATATTAATTTGACAATTTTCATGAATCAAAATGAGCCTTCTCCAAGGAATTTGGCTGTAGCTGATGGATGCTCTCCTCTGCTGGTCCTACTGATGTTACTGTAATTTACAGTTAAGATGCAATAGAAATGCAGACTCAGCCAAAATCTTCATAGAGAACAGATTTTTTTCTAAAGTTTGGGAAATTGTTGTGGTTTGGGGTTATTTTTTATGTTTTGGAGGGGTTTTTTGGTTGGCTGTTTTTTAAGTAGCATTTCATAGATCAAAAAATTCATGAAGCCTGGCATACTCTGTAATTTGGACTTCAAAGTTTCACTTCTTTAAGGAGATTTGAAGCAGGAAGTAGAAAGCTAAGTTTAATCATATGTTCTTTGGTACTTTCGATTGATTTGTGATGCCACTTGGGATGTATACATTGATTACCATCAAAGTCCTGTTTTCTTGAGCAACCCTATATGAAATTCAAAGTAATCAATGTTCATATTAAATTTTTTCAGCAGAACTGGAGAGGCTGGAAGTTGTTTTATGAAGTACCAGGTTTTCTTCTTTTTGTCATCACCAGTTATTTTTTTTAGCATTATTTTTCTGCATTATTATATCTCTTACTGAAGGGAAATCTGCTCTCCTGTGATTTTTCTTTAAGCCTTCCTCTCAAAGAGGAATCATGGAATTTGCCTGGGTCTTCCCTCCAGCTACTCCCTGAAGTGTTCATAGTTTTCATTGTGAAATTAATTCCTCCATTTTGCCACATATTTTTCTATAGCTGTATGACCTTCAGCACAGGCTTTTAACAGGGCTGTCTTGCTCCAGCTGAAATACCTGTCAAGGATTAATGTGGAGGATGAGACCTAAATGAGACAGAGAGGGTTCAAAAACAGTTTCTTCAGATGAAATCAGCAACAATAACTAATTTATACTTTGTGCAAAAGACAATCAAAGAAGAATTAGGCTACATCATATTTAGTGTTTTTCTGGGTGTGGGAAGAGTAGACAAGCGTGGCTTCTGCAGCCTTATTGCAGAATAAAAGCATTATGGGCTGCAACACTGGGATTGTGTGCTCAAATTTTTAAAGTGCTCCCTTATTTACCTTGAAACTCTTGAGTAATGGCTTAATTACAGAAAAACCTTCTAAAGGGAAACCTAATAATAGAGATTTCTATTATCTCAAAGAACAAGAACCAGTGAAGGGAAGGCTTATTACTATGCTTTTATCTTGTTATTAGGAATATGGTAGAATTGTCAGTAGTGATCCAGATTACGCAGAAGTATTTGCTTAACTTATCTGGTTGTTATTTGATTCAGTATAGACAATTAATTCCTCACCTCTGAAAATAATAAAAATAATACTATTATTATATTATTATAATAAGCTGAAACAGGAAATGCTAGATAATTTAAAACACACACCAAGAATTTGCATTTAGGAGCTTTAAAATTGCTTAAGAACTATCTAAGCAATTTGTGTTGACTTCAAATGTTCTTTAGAAATTTGTAAGATTACCTTGTTTTGAAATTTAAAACAAGTAAACTAAACAACAGTCTGTTCCAGGCTTGTCAACCTGACACAGATCTGAATCACTTAAAGAGCATGTTAGTCTGATAATAAAAAACTGCAAGTGTAGAACAAACGACAAAAAACATCCAGAAAATAGGTGGTTTTTAAGTTCAATATAGGCAAATAAAACTGATGGAATATGCCTACAATTTTGTAAGGCATTTCAATAGGTTCAAAATGATATCTTGATAAGGAGAACCAGGTTGGAAGCACAAAGTCTAGAGGAAACAACATAACCACACTTGCACAACAGAGAACATGTGCTGCAGATGTGTCCTGAAATGAGCCTACAGGTGATGACTGATACTCAGCTGGAAAAAAAAGGATTAATGCAGTCTTCCAATGTTTAAACAACAAAGTGCATTGTTGGAGTTTCTGTATTTATTACTATGGTAACTTGCTACTGAAATATCACCAGCTCAGTGAAAGATGTTGACAATGTAGGAAAGCACTGGGGAAGAATGCAGGGCTAAAAAAGGATAGAGAAAGAATGTTTCAGGAAAATGTGTAAGTCTTTGATTCAGTTGACAGGTCTTCAACTTGGTTTTCATATTAAAACCTGATGGCTCATATACCTCACCTTAAGAGAAAAGACAATGATTATTGATAGGGGTGAGCTAGTTGGAAGATTTGGCGAATTTTCTATCACCAAAGCTGGTTTTTTTCAAGGCTGGAAGTTATCAGCAATATTGCAAAATGTGATGGCTTGCTGCCTATAAAAGCAATAGTCCCCAGCCATATTATGCTTCAGAGAACAAGTACTTCTGAGAGGTAGGAATATTCCTTTTCATACATCAAATACAATTTGGTTCATGGTGACAGAGGTCACTGGTTTTCTGCAGAGATTCTGGCTCCATCTCAACTCCTGTGACTCTATTTCTTTCACATAGACTCCATTTAAAAAGAATAAGGCCTTGTGGAGGCATGCAGGCAGGGATACCTCCTAGTACTCCTATACACATCCCTGGATTTCCCTAGATAGTCATTAATCCAAAACTGCTTGGAATTGTTTCGTCTAAAACACACTGCAGGCAATGAACGAGTTCATTTCAAACCTCTGTGAAATAATGGCCATAATCACAATAAAAACACATAAAAGTGTATTAATGGAATAAATTCCAAGTCCTTTTATACTTCTAGCATATTTAAACTGATACTTTTCAAGGGTACCAAAGGGGTGGGTTTATTTAGAAAAATAAGATTAACATACTTCAGCATTTTCAGGTTCCTTTGTGAGTCTTGAATAGATTGCTCTTGATGCAGATAAGTGAAACAAGTGTAAATTTCTACCCGCATGCTACCAAACCACTTTTGAAATCATGACCTTAAAGCTCTTGGTGAGATAAAAAAGCACCACAATTTATTAACAGGAATATATGCACCATGTTATGTAAGAAATTTAGAGAGAAGAGAACAATAAAAGTTATTTTTTTAGAACTTAAACTCTCACTGTGTTTTGCAGAGGTTGGAGGAAACTTCATCTTGGTGAAAGATAAGCAGTGATACTACTTTGAGTGCTCTGTGTTTAGTCATGTATACAATCTAATCACATTTTTTAATTAATTTGAAGCACTTTCTTATTAGTCCCATCTCCTTTCAAAGGCATAAAGGTCATACCAGCTTTTAGAGTCAAAGTGACAATATACTGAAGGGTTGCAGTCAGATCTTAACTGATAGTACTAAGTGGGATATATATATATATGTGAATATCTCAAACATGGCCCATGGTTGGAGTCATCACATGAATATTGCAGGCATACATTATTCTGCTCAGGGAAACAGAAAATTTAATTGCTAATTGTTCATAAAAGGTTTATTTAACTGGAATTTACATTTCTTTAAGTGACATTCCCAGACAGAGAATGTCTAAGCTTTCATTAAAGCACATTTTATTAACAATTAGTTAGTCCTTATTAATTAATTTGTCAAAGACAATTTTTTTTCCCTTAATTCCATCCTTTTAGCAATAGCATGTCTACACAAATTTGGTTTTTGTCTGCTGTGCTGAAAAGTGGCTCTTTGGAGACAGGCGAAGAATAATTTTTTTTAAAATGCAGAGTATATGATCCATCCTCCTGTTCAAAGCTGAGCTAGCCTTGTTAATACCAGACTGAATGGAGAAAATCTAGCATGAGAAAATCGATTACCCTGATTTTAGACTCTGTGTGGCCTCAAATTAAAATACCTGAAACACGGCCATACTTCTTACTAAGCACACACTCCTACTTTAGTAAGCATTTCTGCAGCAAACATAAATCAGAAAAAATGTGATCCCCATGCTGAACCATTTTGCATCACAGCATAACATGCAAAGT
The DNA here is from genome assembly GCA_013399455.1 of Anthoscopus minutus. Classification (NCBI taxonomy): domain Eukaryota; kingdom Metazoa; phylum Chordata; class Aves; order Passeriformes; family Paridae; genus Anthoscopus; species Anthoscopus minutus. The sequence goes on along the minus strand of VWYI01012816.1, from coordinate 6,421 downwards.
CAGGAAGAGGCAAGGAGAGTTATTCCAGTAAGAAATATTGCAAATAATTTTCACAGCAAAATCCTGTCAACAGGACATCATGTTCTTAGCTCATTCCTGTGAATCAACATCTTTCCTTTTTTAGGATGGCAAAGAGCAATTCAGGATTCCTAATATCCATTTTGAATAAACTATTTTTCAACTAGAGACAGATGGGTTATTAATCCAAGTATTGTTTTTTATAACTAAAAAGAAATAAAGTAGAATAGACAGTATAGAAACACTGAACACTGAAGGCCTGAGCCTTTCTGGCTCTGCCAGAAACTCAGGAAGACTTCTATATTATTGAGAATACACAAGATTATAAACAAACTCCCTGTTTGCCTGTACTTGCCAGGCAAAACTTCACAGAGTGCTAAAAGGCAGGAGCTGAAGCCTTTGGCATGTGGGAACAAAAGCACTGCTGGCCCTGCCCCGGTGGCCCCTCCTGCACCATGTGCTACATTAGCACAAGTGGGATATGCACTGGAAACATGCAGGCAGTCTTTTAGTCCTTCCTGCTCCTTCCCTGCAGCTGCACAGGCAGCAAGATCTTCTGGAGGAATGGAGAAGTTTGCTGGCATGGCAGTGACATAACTGCTCCTCACTTCAGAATAGCATCATCTGTAGGGAACACAGTATTCTTTAGTTCTCGTGGCTAACTTTTTATTTACCTTATGTTTCCAGGGGAATCCTGAGAAGAATAATTCCTAGTCTTTTAAGGGACAAAGTTAGACTGAGAACTGCAGGATTTGGTTAGGATAACTGGTAATGAGATAAAATCTGTGGAAATTGCTTTTAAATTATCATTTAGTGTGACGCAAGATAGGTTTTTTCGCCTCCTTTCTCTTTTCCCACTTTTTTTTGGACACTTGATAATTATTTAAGTGAGGGAATACAAAATACCAGTTTGTGGTTTTCAATCTGCCTGCATAATAAATGTTCAGAGTTTTATTTTGAATCTTTAACAATAGAAAAACAGATGGCATGAGTAATTCTGTAGTGTCCTGCTCACTATCAGTATTCTCAAAATGCTATGGGCACTCATGGTATTAACAAAATCCCACAGCGAGGGAAAGGGGAATATCATGGCAGCTGGGCTGGCATTTTTGTTACAGTGTAGTAGCCATTTGTGCATGCACATAAACAGATAGAGGAAGACTCATCCATGTGTGTAGGTTGGAAGACATCCCTGAGGGCACTTTATCTACCCTCCTGCTCAGAGCTGGTTAACCAGGGCCACATACAACCAAGTCCTGAACTTCTCCAAGGATGGAGATCTCACTGTCTGTCTGTGCCATTCTCACTCACTGCTTGGCCACCTTCACAGTGAAAATATTTCTTGGTGACTGATGGGAATTTCCATTAATACAGGACCCACATCTCCTTCTCAGTATTGACTCTCACAGATATTTTGGGTCACCTTTGCGGAGCCTGTGACACATAGAGACTTGACTCTTCATCTAGTCCAGGAGGAAAATGTGAGAGATATAGCACAGCTAGGAAAATCTCTGTTTGATTCAAGTCTATTCCCCTTCCTGGGAAGTGTTGAGCCAGCCTTCTGTAACTCACTTCTCCCAGTTGCGGTGTTTTGTTGCAGGGGATTTTTGTTGGAGTTTTTTTTTTTTTCTGGTTTCCAGCTCCTCATGCCTTCTAGAACTCGTTATTCCCATTGCTTATCAATGATTTTGGTTTGGTTTGAAGTTGAAAATTACTCAAAAGCCTGAAGTTAGTACTTTGCTCCTTTTGGAAACATGCAAAACAGGGACAATTCTTGACCTTGTCTGCATAGCAGTACAGCTTCTGTTCTTAGATTATAACTTACTGGAATAACTCTCCTTATTTCATGGAACATTGTGCTTTGTGCAGGAGACAACATTAGATCAATCAAATGGAAGTTCACCTAACAAGTTTAAAGGTGTTTGCTCTCTTCCTTAGTGCATCTAGGATGCAGAGGCCTGTGGGCTTAAAAATAATGAGAGGAATTATAATAGTCAACATGAACTGGAATTACAGCCTGACCTTTTTTCCTATACAAAATTAATTTCATAATTGTTTTTGTTACAAATAGGATGTGAACTTGGCTTTTACCAACCACAGGCTGTATTTCTTGCTCCTTCCCTTGGAAAGTTCAAAACATATTGTTCCAAGTTTGCAAATTTAAGTATAAATTTATTTTAAGAGGAAATAGGTCTTATACTTTGGGTCTTGATTTTATTTTCTTTTGCTTTTGATATAAGTGCTGTCTTATGTATCAGTAATCTTAAATGATTAGGCTTGCTGGGTTTTTTTCAATACACTTAAGGATAGAAGTATATATGCAGCATATTTCCTACTCTAGTGATTTCCATTTCCATCTGATTTCCAACAGACACATTGCCTGTAAAGCCACATAAATTTTCATTCAAAATCTGCTTCAGTAAACGTATATACTTTGAATTCTTTTAACTCGTGAGTACAAACAATTCATCCTTGTACTCTTACATGGCATTTCTGCTGCTCGTTTCCTGTGGGTTTATTCTGTAATAGCTTTTGTTTTCCCTGTTACTTCGCCCCAGCAATTTATTTTGTTTATCCTTGACTGCATCCAAATATCTGATCACAAAACTTAAATAGCAGCTCTGCCAGTTAGAGGGAAACAACTTTGATGTGCTTGACCACAGATGAAACAAAAACAAATGTGGGTACTTACAAGAAAGGGTATCAAGCAGAAAGTCAAACAGCCAAGAAAACAATCTTTTGGTTGTGAAATGACAAATTTAGAGGCATGAAGAAATCGCATTCTATGAAGGCAGCATAAAATAAAATAAACAAATGAAATGGAGTAAGATTTACAGGCAAAAGAAATTTTACAGGCAAAAGAAATGCTTTTAATTCAGGAAAGGTCTTCCTAAAGGATGTTTACATAGGGGGCTGCATAATACTAAATTGCAAAATTGTCAGTGGCAATGAACATCTGGCAACCTATGCTCAGTATATGTCAAAATAGTTAGAAAGTATGATTTGGAAATAAAAAATTAAATTGTTAAAAAAATTAAGCAACAAATCAATGAATAATGATAAAAATATTTCATTTCTTTTTTTTCCTTTTCTATGTAATCCTTTGATAATGTTTCAAAATAAGTAAATTAAAAATACATTTATTGAATATTTTATAAAAGGAAAATAATCTCACAATAATTTCTAATTACCAATGTGCTATAGGGCCTCATCCCAAAGCCATTTTAGGCTATAACTCTATAGATTTTTATGGTGATTGAATTCCTAAGTTTCCTTGAACAGACATTCCCAGTCTGGGGTACATGTCACCAGTAGGAAGCTTGTTCAGTTTCCTAATCCTAATTCTCCTGACACAGGTAATATAATAGCAATAAAACACAAGAATTGCTGTCCAACTGTGCTTGTTGAGTCTTTTTTCCATTTTCACCAAAATTAATATATGGTAAATTCTGAGAATGAAACCAAGGTTAAAAATTAAGATGTGAAATTATATAAAAATGGATAGAAAAATTGGGCACTATTTAATTCAGAGAAGGAAGCGGAGAGAGCAAAAAAAGTCCTCCAGAGGATCTTTCCTTTCCATATTAAGGCAAGAAGGATCTTTCATGATGACAGGTTTTTCACATATTCCTAGCACAACACATCAAAACTCACTGGAAAAACACCTTCTATTTAGTGCATTGACACATCTTAACAAGAGTCAGAAATATTAATCCTTCTTGATTTGTAACAGTAAATAAATTGTCCACATGTTCATTTAACTCCACAAAAAATTAATCTGATCTTGAAAACTGAACAGCTCTGGACACAGTTTTTGGCTGAGATTTCCCAGATGCCATAAGCAGAGGCCATGAATTTTATTCTGAATGCTTGGCAAATGCCAGGCCACAGGAATCAAATGGGTGGAAAGGCTTCTTTTGGCCCACTCACAGCTGCTGACTTGACAGATGGAAATACTTTGTTTTGAGAGGAGCCTTGTGACATATTCAGTTTTGACAATAGCCAGAGGCAAAACTGAGTGATCTGACCCAGGCTGTCAGCTTCCAGCTTTTCATTGACAACCTTGGGTGAAAATTGGTGCATGTGAGCAAAGCACAGACATGTTGGGAGATTCAAGGTTGGCCAATTAGTGAAATGTCCTGAATTTCTGACTTTTGATATTATATTAGGTATTTCAAAATCTTAATTTTTATAGAATATTAAAAAATATTTTTTTCTCATTGGATACCTCAAACCTTCACTTCCCAAGCTGTCAATTTATCAAGTACATTGTGTTCACAGTTGGCAGAGACTAATTTGTTCCATGTTGATATAAACTGGGAATCATTTCTTTGATGTCAACAGAATGACAGCAATACAACACAAGTGACTGGAACCAGGTCCTCTGTCTGAAATGACTTTGTGACTTGATGATGGCAACCAAATAAGACATACTCAGATTCCCAAACGTATTTTTATGAACAACTGTCAAATTAGTTAAAAGCAGGTTCTAGAAGCTGAGATTAACGAATTGTCCCCTTTGCAATGTTTTATTGCGCAGGGGATAAATACTTAAATGAAAGAAAAATCTCTTTAAGAATGGGAATCCTTTTCTGCAGTTAAAGAAAATTCACATTACCCATCATAATGGAGAACATTGCAAATTCAAATCACTTGATGTTTATGTCCTCTGGTTTTGTGGATTTTATGTTATTTCTTGCAAGTGTTTTATATGCAAGAATTGCTTTGCAGAGGTACCTAGACAAATACTACAGAAATGTCTGTGACTCTTCCATCCTCTCCTCCCTCATCTCCACTCACCCCTCTGCTGGCTCCTGGTCCCTCAGTTCACTCTGATGAGCTAACTTTCTGATACTGCTCAAGGGATTTGCTTCAGGCTCCAAGAGCTTCTTGGAAGAGCACCAAGGACTTCTTGGAAAGCAGCTGACTCCAAACTGAAGCTGAAAAGAAGTGCTTACCTAGCTTCTCATGCTGGCTGAGATAAGGGTGCACATTTTTGTCTATAAAGAGAAGATGAATAATCCTAAATTTCATGTGCAATTTTCATCCCAGTGATTTGTGAAAAAGCCTTATTCCACGCTTCCTCCAGACCAAAAAAATTGAAATGAACAATCTTTGTCCAAGTTATCTACACAAACGTGACAAATGCAGCTATCTGTATTATTTGTCCTGTTTTCTATTCACCAGACTGTACCATTTTATGTCTGTCATGAAATTTTATGGAACTAAACTAAGAGTGAATCCTTCATGCAAGGCTGAAAGTCCCCTGAATGTGTACAAACAGCAAAAGGGCAGCAACAGGCCACCTCACCTCCATTGGACATCTTTATACTAGTCTGCTAGGAACGCATTCACAAGCATTTGGATTAGTCCACAAATAATTATGACTTTGTTTTTCAGGCTGTTCTTAAAATTACAAATTATTAGGGGGGGAGGAGAAGAAACTAAGGGATGTGGAGCTGGTCTGAGATGGGAATCCAGCACATTGAGCAGACATCTCAGCAGAGGAGGAATATAGGACAAATAACTGCACTTGAGGCTCTTCTCGGATTTTAAGGGGCACATTATACTAATGTAATTATAATAGCCTGAGACTAATACATTTTTGCAAGGCAGTAAGGGGAAGACATCCATTCTAATACTTCAAAGCTCTTATTAATTATATCTGATCACTTTTGGTGGAAAATAGGTATAACTTTTACTTCTGTCCCTGCTCTAGGTTTCATGTGTGTGCATAGGATAGACTACAGATGGAGAGGGTGGAAAGCAGAGTATCACTGTGACTGCCATGGTTTTGTGAGGCTGTGCATGGTGAAATACAACAGTAAGTAACACACTGAGAATCAGGGTGTCCCTGCAAATCAGGTCTCCATGTACAGCCCATATCCAGTCAAGTCAAAAGAAGAGGGATCAAAAAACTAGAAAACTTAGTTCAGGAAGTTTAATCCAGGTTGAGAATTAAGGCAGAATCATATGAAACTGACCTCAAGAGCCTATCCTAGAGGAGCAGGCAGCCAAATCCAATACTGCAAGGCTTCCAGCACTGCTCTAGGATGGATGCATGTCCCGCTGACTTTCTACCATTTTATTCCATGAGGAGTTTGTTTGTCATAAGTTTCCACTAAAACCAGCCATCAAAGCCTAGTCTCCACCCATAACCAAACCTCTTGCACAATCCTAGGAAGTCCATCAATTCCCAGAAGCTCCAGATTCCCTGCAAGCATGCCATGGGTCTGGTCCAGAGAAGGATCACTGACCATCACATGTGTGGAAGAGCTAGGCTGTGCATTCCCAGAAAATGGGACCCCACAGTACCTGTGCAAAGGCAATTCCCCTGGTCCCCTGAGGCAGGGGTGGGCATGCCTGGGGTTCTGTATTTCAGTAAAATCTAGCTTACAGAAAA